>OMKZ01015219.1:22183-39160 GCA_900302535.1 Neoniphon sammara | reverse complement strand
GTGTAATGTAATCCCAATGCCCTCATCCCCAAAACAAACAAACAAACAAAAATAAAAAATAAAAAATAAAAGAAACCTAAAAAAAAAACTGAAATCATAACGGCAGAAATTTATGGAGTGGAACATGCTGGAATTTGCAGCCTATGTGTTTTTGTTGGATTAACCCTTTACTGGGACAGATGGCAACGTCCCCCTGCCGAGCTGACAAACCCGGGCGTTGACCCTCGTCCTGCATCCCTGTGTGTGTGTGTGTGTGTGTGTGTGTGTGTGTGTGCGTGTGCGTGTGCGTGTGTGAATGTGTGAGCATTTCACACACAAAAAATCATTGGCTAGCTAGCTGTGGCCAAGATGGAGGATTGATCTGTTTTTGTTTTGGAATATGCTGGCAGACTGAGTATCTGGTCGCCCTCTCGTTGTGTTTCTGTCTGCGTGTGCGTGTGCACTTGCGTGTGTCTTGAAAATCATCCATGAGGACATGGCAGGCTAGCCGGCTAGCTTGTCATCAGAACATGTTTATTGTGAGATTTAGACAAATGCTTCTGTAATAGCTTCCGCACAACAGTTGGGTCTGGAAATGCTGCCAGATTTCCAAGGCAGGCCCACTTATATCTGTGTTCCTGCTCTGTGATCAGGCATTAGATATGTGCAGTTACTTTTATCAGTGTTATTTTTGCAGACTTTACTCTTTACATGGTCACTTCTTTCAACAAGGCAGATGCTAAGGTGAATCCAACAGCTTTACAAGACCAGACAGACAGACTTCATGAGAAAAATACACCATGTGTGAGGTAAACAAACACAGAGATGGACAGAGAGTAAGATATAATCAACTGACCCAATCATATCTGCAAGATTGCATCCTAATATCCATGCATCTTTCATATGTACTTAACATGCTTAATGCATGTTGCCTCAGTCAGTGTCCAGTTATGTGTACACTGATGAAAAGCGCAAGTAACTTAGAGTGGAAACACTTGTGTACAGCTTGCTGAGGAAATATGCTACATTATGCTTTTGCTTTAGTCCAGCAGTCTTGTGTTGTGCTGCTTCTGTTTAAAATAGATGGCATGAATGCAATGAGTGTGATGTGAGAGTGAAATGGCTGGGCTCTCTCAAGACATATGGCTGGCTAATTCAATCCACTACCAGGCCTGCCTTCAATATAACACAGTCATCACAATTTTTGTTTCGAAGCAGCATGATTCGGTGTAATGTGCCAAGTTTTCTTTAGCTAGTACAGGGGCAAGGCTAGGCAAAAGCATTTGTTCACTATATGTTGAGACACCCACCTTTATTAGAGAGAGAAAGAGAGCTGTTAGTGTGCAAATCACATAGGCCCAGTCTCTCACCCCTCGCTCCCCTCTCTCACGTGAGACGTGCGCAGACTACGGAGGTGGAAAGCAGGGCGACGCATAACTCTTACCTCTGATTCAGGCTGTCTAAAGCAGAGTAACACACGCCTTAATCTGTTGCTGACTTTTTGACTCAGCCCAAGCCACGTAGGTCTGCACATACTGGTGCTGCTTCTTAGTTATCTTGTTTACAGGGTTTTATATCTGATATATGGGATTGCTCTGTCCCACAAATCCATCATTTGATCATCAGTTGATGGTTTTGTTAATTGTAGAGAGCAAGTACGTGTGAATACAATATTAGAGGGCTTGCAAAGTTCATAAGAAGTTGATAGAATATATTCATTATCATTCTTAATAGCCACCCTTTAACCACATAACCCAAGCCAAAGCATTTAACAGTCACAGGAAATTTGTGCTCTGTAATCTGTCCACAGCAGGATCACTGAAGAATTTGACTCCCATATCCCTGCACTGGAAATATACAGTGCTAATTATAGGGCCTTTATTGTTTGGAATACAATTTTATTTCTGTTGATTATCCTTCACATCGGCATTTTTACGTCACCGCTCATTCAAATGAGTGTGGCAGCCCGAACGAATGATGTGGTGATTATTTGGTTTACTTCTGGGCTGCATGACATCATCAAATTGGTGGATAAAGTTTGGGGTCTTGGCAGCACTAAGCTGGCGGCTTGAGAAAACCCACAGTTGTCCTCCGATCAAGCTCAAAAGCAGTAACTGTGTCTTGCCTCGCCACACAGGCAGTTGTCACAACTGTCATACATTTTGGAGAAAGAGCAAACAAAAATGAGCAGAGCTGCCCATGGATGGATGGCAGTCTCCAGTGTTGACTTCCTGAAGATCCGCTGTGTGGAAGGAGAAGTAGCTGAATAGAGGGGCATTTCAAAGAACATTTTGAAGAAAAGAAGTGAATTGTAAGATCTGCTAGCAGGAGCAAAGAAAAGGTTATGGAAGGGAAAGAATGAAAGAGAGGATGGTAGATGAAGAGCAATAGGAGAGGAGAAAGAAGTGATAGAAGGAATGCGAGGGGGAGGGCAGGCACCACAAGCCTCCAGTGCTATCCGCTGGGTCATGCTCATGAAAAATTTAGTCAAGCTTTGCAGATAACAGCTTCCTCTCTAACTTAGCACAAACACATCTAGCTCTGCACACATGACTTTTCATCAATGAAACATCTGGCACAGGCATGATCAAAAAACAAAATGTCCCCCAAATGCAGGTAGAAGTATCCTAGACAGATAGAAACCCATTTTAAGTGAGTAAATTATTATTTGTCAGTGGTGTAATTATTTCCCTCTCAGCCAAGAACTAGTTTGAATGCGCTCTTTCAAATAACTCTTGTCCTGAACGACCTGAATGCCAGCATACAAGCCGAATAAGAATAGCTGGGCCTATTAATAGAACAATTATGATAATGAATCGTTGCCAAACACATTTACGATGGCCTACTTTTCACTCATGGCACTGATCAGTTCACTGTGATGAATACACTGAAGCAAATCATCTGTTTCTTCTGTTTGGTTTGTAAGATCTGTCTTTGTTATTGCATTTTAAATTAATTAATAAATGGACCCACAACTGTTCTGAAAATAAGAAATTCTAGATATTAATTCATTTCTCAGAGAGGCATTTAACTTCTGAGGACAGTTTGCATCGATGTCATATACTGAACTCTGCATGTGTTTGCATAGTGCTTGCATACTCTAAATGAATACCTTAACATCAACTTTTAAAACTCTGTGATGGAAAAGACTCATTTGGTGTTTGGTGTTTCATTTCAGACCAGAGTCACAGTTACTTGTCTCTTACATACCTCTTATCAGCAAAGGCTCTGAAATGACCAGAATCCACACCCAGAGTGCACAGTTATTTTCTTTTAGTCTTCTTTCCCAGTTAAAACCCATTGTTACTGAAAAATTGTACTTTCAGGCACATCCAAAATGTCATGAAGTTTAGGTTGGTGTGTTTTCTTTGGACCCTGACTAACTTGTTTGATCAGATCCGTTTTCTTATGCTAAGTAGTTTCATGTCACCCACTGGCTGGGTGACACACGTAATACCTTCTCTTCAGCAGCGTATTTATGATGGTGAAGGGTGGAACCTTGAAATGAGTTGCTGCCTCCTCTCCTAGCATTGTGTCTAAGCTAATCACATCAGTACAAAACAACATGAGCAAGGAAGTTGTGCCTGTAGTTTGTTGACAGTAATCAGAACTGAATTGCAGTTAAGTCATTTCACAAGGTGTCAAGGATTTTGTAGAAACCTGCAATCTATCAAAGTTTTTACACTGGATGCATGCTAAGATAAATGGCTGGGTGTGTACAATAATGTGTGTACAATATTACGCAAAGTCCAGCATACACGTTACATGTTTGCACTCTTCTTCTACTGTACTATTCTTAATATTTTCCTGCACAGGAACCCCAGATGCAAATCAGCTACCCAGCTAATTCTGGCCCAATGGTTGTGTTGTGCATGGCCCCTGTTAAATAAACTAATAAACTAAACTGAACTGACCGAAAAGGCCTGTTGTTTTTCTGGCCAATGCTGTTATGTCACCAGCAGTGACATATTGACACGTGTAGGAAGGAGGATGTTGGAGCATGCAAGAGTGGATGCATATTGATCTCTGTCAGTATCCAGAGTATCAGGTGAGGAGCTGACTGCTTGGCTTTGATACATGAAAGCAGAGAAATGCATATGTAAACACCAGTTTTATCCTCGAGTTTCCTTTGTCTCGAATTCTCAGAATAGTGGTTAATTACAACTATGCTGGTTGCCGGACATTGCACTCGTCTTATTTTAGCCTTTTGTTGGAATATACACAGTCTTCTCTCTTGAAACCCCTATCAGTGCTGCAGCAAAGTTGTATGTGCAGATCATCATGTCTGCCTGTCTGCTATTCCTGCCTCTCTGAGGATACTGAGGAAGAGGAACAGTTTTGAGCAGAGCAATCTTATAATAATATTACCCCCTCAAGTCTTAAGAGCCTCGGGGTCCAACATAGGTCCTCCTCCTAGTTTGTCCAGCAAATACTGAAAGTGAACAGATCCCATCATCTGGGTTTTTATAGCACACACAGCTCTGCCATCAGAGCTGTGCGTCTATGGTATTGTTCTGTAACCTCACAGCAGGTTTATTCTGTCTCCTGAGAGGAAGGATTCACCTAGGAGGAAAAACATTTTGCACTGCTCTGTTCAAAAAGATGTTTATTTGGTCTGTAGAAACATTTTTTATGAGGTCATGAATGCTTTGCCGGTTCAAGAGGAGGGAGATGTAATATTGGACGCATTGCTGTTATTGGGCTGCTACAGCTTATTGTCATAGAACTAATTTTTCAACTATACACTGTTAACATTGACATTGTTAAACATTGACTTTCAAGGATATTTGGACATCTGGATCTTTCAATTATAGGCAATAGCCACAGCAAATAGTCCTGTTCATTCTTTTTCCTCTGAGGCTTTGTGGATGTTTGGAAGGCCGCGAAAAAAGAAAGAAACCTGGTAATAATATGAAAGTGATGTACCAGTTCGGTTCATTTTGTAAATCAGATAGTAATTTAGAAGTCAAAGTCAAGAAAAAGGTGAGATTCAACCAAGATGGGGAATTCAATCGCGCAGACCAACTTGATCCAGATGCTTTTTTCACCCAAGATCTTAATTCTGAGCCGGATAGCCATAACAACAAAGATGCAAACAATGACCAAAAAGACTCACCAGACCAGCAAACTACATCCGTCCAAGATGCGACGGAAGACCAAGCTCCAGATCCCAGCCCAAGTGCCAGAGTCGGCCAAGGAGTCAAGCCCAACATTGTCCTTGTGGAGGGAATTAAATGTAGGTCACAGCTAAAATGCAAGGCCAGGCCTGGGGGATATGTGGGCCCAGGGTGCTCTACTGCTCTGGGGGAATGCAAGCGCAGGAAGTAAACAGATTTTTCACACATGGTTATTTTTAGAAGCTGGGTTGTGAGCCTCCTTTTGCCTTTTTGATGTATTTTGGAACCATGGTGTTAAAAAAAAATATGGCTGATATTAGTGCCATGTGTTTGCCTCTGTAGTTCAAACTCAGTTGTTGCCAGGCTGAGCTATTTTCTCCTCTCCTGCTAGTATTTTTGTCCTGTCCTCCTCCAAGCTCTAGAGTGGTTGAAATGAGCATAATTTACCTCGCAGTCTTTCACTGTGTTGTGGAAGATGTTTCAATGATGCATAATTGAATTATGTAGTCATTTTGGTCTTTTTTATGATGCCATTTTGTCCTCAAATCTAATCGTGGTGTCATCTGCTGGCTTCACAAATGTCAGCAACCTCAGTCTGAGACTATTGTGCCACTAGAAGGGCATAGGCTCCCTAAAATAGTCTGTCATCAATTAAATATACATGAGGTGCTTGGATTTGTCTGCCAGGGCACATCAGTTGCACTTGAAAAAGGATGAGGTGAGGATTTCCCATATTTAGTATGTAAAAGCAATCCGTTTTGTTTGACAGCGTACAAAACCAAACGTCCAGTTAAGGAACTCCACATGAGAAGCTTGTTGGGTGCTGGAGATCCCAATGTTTTCACCTTTGATTTCATTTCCACAAAGGTGTAATACGAAGCTCTCTATTGTTCAGCCCTGGGCAGAGAGCGATTTAGAGATGTCCCAATAATTTTTCTTGTCTCCAGTCTGAGTTAATATTGAGTATCTGCTGACAAAAAATCCTAATCCAATGTTTTTGAACAATGAGACAGCTGCACACCACCAGCATCACTCTGATCGATCTAAAATCAGTAAAACCAAGTTGAGGAAAAATAAGCGTAATACTCCTTTAAACAACTGCATTAAGAATAAGTGGTATACAGCATGGCAGCATTCCTTTCATGCAGACATGATGGTGCATTATATACATTTATATTACAATTTGTGTAAATGGATCATAGGAGGAGGAAATAAATGGATCAGGATTTGATTGGGCATGTAGCTGATACCAGTCAATCAAAATACACTTTCATGGGTCCCAGTTCTAGTCTGAGATTGGCTTGGGACATCCCCACCATGTATAGATGTTCTGTTTTTTTCTTTCCATAAAACCAAAGGGCGAAGGACGGCTTGTGCTTTTATGTTTTGTCTCAGGCGAGGGTTGTCTGAGATTGCCAGTTACTGATTACTGTTATTATTAGTCATCTTGTTAAATAACTGATCCGGAAAGATGTTCTTAGCCTTTGCCATCAGTCATCGATGGCTGTTTGCATGTGGCAGTTAATATCCCAGAACACGTCAAAAATATCAGCCATCACACAGTTGCCCTCGTTGTTGTCCCCTAACTGAGATATGAACCACGAACAACAGAGTTCAGTCTATTGAGGAGCGATGGTGAGATGATGATAGAAAGGAGACATTTACTATCGATCCTCTTTTAGCTGAATGACAGTGTAGACAAACTACGAAGACCAAGGTCACAGTGAGGGTTGTGACCAGTTGCTGTCATGTATTGATTGTGGTTTGAATGACATCATGGTGTAACTGGATGCTCTCTGTAGGTGATGAGACTCACCACACCAGGGGCAGTGTGGAGGAGATGACATTTTGATTGGCAATGCCAAGGCGATGATGACACCACAGAGGTCACGATTACTTTTAAAAATGGCGAGAAAGTTGCTGTGAGATAAGTGTGTGGTTCATGTGGAGTCGGGTTTATTGTCTATTTCAGTTTCCCAGACGGAAGTGCACATGAATGCCAAACCAACTCATATAATCAAATTGGGTAAATCAGAATTCTGTATGTAACATGAATTGGCCGATCTTTGACGTTTCAACATGGCTGGCCACTGTGAATGAGAGTAAATTTGATCTATTACTACCTCAGAGAGCCACAGCTGAAATTTTAAAACATAAAGTCTTGTTTGATACATACAGACATCAAATGCTTTCCTTTCTGCTCTGGTTGCTTTTGTAAACCAGTGAAAAACCCATGGTTCTTGGCTAGAGCTAGTCTTGTTGAGAAGCTAATGACAACAGTGTTTCTGCTTCCAAGTTCTGAAGCACATGAATGCAACTGGATTTCCAATGCCTAACTTTACGTCTAATCCTGAAGTGCAAGCTTCCGAGCCATCCCACGAATCCAGTGAGGACATGAACACGGCATGAGACTTGTTCCCTTTGAATTAATAGCTTTGGGGGTGGCACGGTGGCTCGGTGGTTAGCACTGTCACCTAACAGCAAGAAGGTGCAGAGTGCAAATATCAACGCTGGTCCTTTCCTTGAGGAGTTTATATGTCTACATGGGTTTCCACCCACGGTCCAATGACAGGCTCTAAATTGTGCATAGATTTGAACCCATTTGTCTGCATTTTACCCTGTGATGGAGTGGCAACCTGTCCTAGATGTTTCCCTGCATTCTACCCAATGCATGTTGGGATAGTGTCCAGCTCCCCCGTGACGCTGTATAGGAATAAGTGGGTGCAAAATGGAAAATTGATGGATGGATGGATGGATAGATGGATGGATGGTAGATTAAGAAGCAGGACATTCATGTTTGAGATAAATCTATAGCATTGTGGCCAGATCACATTTTTCAGGTTTATTGAGGGCATAATGTTGTTTTCATATTTATGTACCACTATCAAATTAATGGGGACTAAGTATTTATAATTTCTGAAAAAAGTGTCTATCACCCCTACAAGCCAGAGGGATTTTTTGGGCTTTCACTTAATTAATTTGGGGTCAGAGTGGCCAGGAAATCTTTTTCCCACAGACTAATAACTAATGACTCAAATGTAATTGAGAGGAGAAATAATCAAATTTGCCATTATAGAATGGATTGTACACAGCCAGTCTTCACAGTCATTGGTCACTGTCGAAGCTCACTTGTTTGAAGTATTTGAAACTCATACATGTTTAATAGGTTAATCCATATTAAACATGATCAGGGTCACACTGAATATGTTATGCTCTTTTCTGAATGACACCTGCCCAAGAAGGCAGCAAACATAAGTTAAATCATACAAAATATTGTAAAATAATATCAAATGAAAAAAGGGGTCTAAGGTAAACCACTAGACTATGGTTTGACCTTCTGAATTACCATAACATGCTTATTTTGGTCTGGGTAACAGTAGAGAGGTGCCAACCTCTTTTTACTTGCATCATTTGGGGGATCTCATTCATAGTCAGAAAAATGATCCAAATATAGCCGTTACTGTAATGAGTACTGAATAATGTGAGTGTGGGGGAGATGGGTTCATAAAGCTCCATTAAGTGATTGCCCCCCACCCCCTGTTTGGCCCCAGACCATGCCATTTGGTGTCCATATACCTCCTCCCAATGTCAGAGGGGGAGTGTGTGTGTTTGTTTGTGTGTGTGTTAGCTGGCTGGCAGGGCGTGGAACAGCTGCTGATTGTAACAAGAATAATTTCTTTCCCAAACCTTTTGTACTAGTACAGGCCAGCGCTAGTGTGTATGTGTGCATGTTTGGCATGCACGCACAAGCACACACACGCACGCACACACACACACACACTGTCTCTAGCACACACACACAAACCATAACACTTGTCTGTGTCTGCTGGTATCGGAGTCAAGCCTCTGCTGGATGGCCTGAGGGAATAGGTGGCTCAGCATTCTGCCCTGTCTGGTCTGTGAGGAGGGACAGATGAGAGGATGGAGAGCGAGCGGAACAGAGTTCACCCAGGGTTATGTAGAGTTGCATATGCTCAAACATGCAACTGACAAAATCATATTGTTCTTAAATAATTTTTGACCTTTGTTTAGGTTTGCTTTGTGTGCTGTGTGTGCTCTTTCTCAGCAATGCTGAACTTCATGCTGAATGCTGAAAGTCAACCCACAGTATAAATACAGAATTCTACTGCTGACCACCAGTGGTCAAACATCTTGCTCAAGGGCACCTCAGTGGTAGTTTTATAGGAAGGCAGAGTTCACTCACACACTTTAACCATGCAGATTTTCCTCGATGGTTCGGATATTCAGATCAGAAATCTTTTCCCTCTGCTGCAATCTTTAAGCTACCTCTGCACTCCAGTTTATTAGTGTTCAACTATGCCAAATTAGGAGAGCATTTATGCCCTGCATATCCTTTTACAAACCAACAAGTAGAAATTCTGTATTTTTAAATTCAGTATGATGGTGCTATATAGACCTATTACATATCAATTTACTTGAATGTGATTCCTGGCTCCCTAGTTCATCAGTTGACTTCAACACCTCTGTGCAGAATGGGGTAATGTTGGGCTAATTGGCTTGCTAGTTAATTTGCAATTAAGGTCTGAAGATTCACACTGAAAGTTACATTTTCTTCATGAACTTTTACTATTTTTATTAATTATATACTACTCAATACTGAATAGCTTTGATTTGTAGAAAATTACTTTTACTACTGTGATGGAGTAAAGTTTGCCAGTGTGCAAGGAGGGAAATGAATTTCGGTCAGAAAACTGCTGTTTTTGACATCTGGCACTGGGTAGGACATTCCCAGGAAAATCCTCTGCCACACAGGAAGTGATGCATTTTACTTTTACTGAAGCAGCACCAGAGGTTTGTTTGGAATAGAGACAAGAGGAACTGGGTAATTAGCGCAAGAAGTGATTGTCACCACAGCCGTCCAGACAAAGAGCACCGCTTACAGAAACTCAGACTTCATCAAAATCCAAGTAAAAGAATCACTTAAAGGTGAAAGTCTGTCAAGCCATTATTTGTGGTCATTTGACTAGTCTTAATAGCACAACCCATCTTATTTCAGTTTGGGAACTGCTGCCAGTCTAGTAATGTCAACGTACTTTAAAGAGTAACTAAACCCCAAACCCAAATCTCTGTGAAGCCTGACCTCTAATGGTGAAAAGTAGGGTGCCTGGTCTTTGGTGGCAGGCGATGTCACCACCTGTTATACTCTATGGGTGGTGACATCACCTGCCACCAAAGACCAGGCACCCTACTTTTCGCCATTAGAAGTCAGGGTTCACACAGATCTAGGTGTTGGGTATAGTTACTCTTTAAGAGATGTGATACAAAACACGCAACAATGACCCCTTGCCACCAAAGGTGGCGCCAAAATCAAGACAATGGAGAATCTTACAGTTTGAGTATCACTGTTCAAGTTTTTAAGTTTATTTAGAGCCCCACATCACTATTTACATTCTCACGCCCACAAGTTGAGACAAAACAGGGCAACAGCCCCTGACTTAACCCTCATAGCAGGCAAGAAAAAACTCCCCCAGAAAAACCAAAGGTAAAAAGGAAAAAAAAAAAAAAAAGGATAGACATCTTGGGAAGGACCACGGAGAGAGGGGGATCCTGCCTGGTCAGCCAGGAGTGCAGCAGGTGCCAACCAAGTGGGCAAAGTATCACTTTAGTGAAAACAATGCTAATCTCTAAAGGGGTACTTTGGCATGTTGAATTTTATCTAGTTACTCATATATTACACTTATTTTTCTTCACAAACACGCTATTTATTAGGTAATTCTTCTTCGCCAGACAGTCACTTGTCCCTTAGTTTCTCTAAAAATGGCACGTTGAAATTGCTGACATTTCTTACTGGGATATCACAAGCCCCAATCAAGCTGTCATGTCCCTTTGTTTGAATTACAAATGTTAATAATATGAACATGTCATTTTAGTGACATTCAAGTGTTTACACTTTTACATAGTGTTCAAAGTATCTGACTGGCTTGGTTTTATTGTGACTTGCTCTGGTGGAAAGAGCATTGGTTTGCCTGTGGCCGCTCCTTAGTGCTTGATCTCAAATTAGCCACTGTCTGACAAAAATTCATAGCTGCCATTTTCAGTCACGTTTCAGACTTGTATTCATACTGTAGTCTGTTTTCAGTCTGTGTCTTTCTCTGTCTTCCACTTATTTTTTTCTCTGCCAGCCTCTCTTCCTCCATTCCAGCCTTCTCCCTCTCTCATTTTTCTCATACATGCATCATTTATGCTTTCTCACACGGGCCAAGCCTTAGAGTCATGCCTCTGTGGCTCTTCATATTTCTGTGCATTGAAGTGAGAAGGAAGTTATGAAGCCATAGGGGACATTGCTGAGGGCTGTGTCGTCATCAGAGGACAAACTTGTAGCTCCCCCGCGTCGCTCTTTCCCGTATCCTTCCTGGGTTGTCCCTAGCAACAAAAAAAACCCTGTGGCTCAATGCACGAACACACGCAAAAAAATGACTGTTTCTTTTTCATTTTCATTTTTGGAAGGATGTATATGCCTGGAGCATTCACTGTTGTGTGTTCTATAGTTAAAGGCTATACTGGGTGTTTTTGTGGGTGTGTATGTGTGTGTGTGTCAGTTTGAGGCAGCAATAGTAGCTCCAAGCTCCCCATGGTACAGTATGCCTGCCAATATTTCAGGCCTTGATTTCTTGATCATCTTCTTGAAATGCTAATGATGAATCTTTTTACGACGCCCACCCACCCATCTCAGCTGGTGAAGATGTCGAAGACGTTAAAACCACAAGCCAGCCAGCATTAGACGAACTCCCTCACAGCAAATCTCCAAGGCTTCATTGTGTGTGCCAGTAGCTGGATTATGCTAACTCTTAGCTTTCTGAGTCTCACTCCCTCTCTTTCTTTTTCTCCATTTTGGAGGTCAGCATCCGGAAGAGCAGCGCGTCTGACTGTCACTCTGCCCCTTCAGTCCCAGCTCTGGGCAGCACTCTCTATGGAGGACTCTCACTCTCTCTCCTTCTCACTCTCTTTCACAGCTTGGTCAATGGAGCTTTTGTGGGGGTGATAGTGAATTAATTAGACCGATAGCAATGACAGTGTCTCAGCCCCTGGGCTTAAGCCAATGCTCTGCTATTCTACAACCGCATTTTAAACACTGGTCACAATTCCACTTCCTATTTGCTTTTCTAAGGGCAGCAATGTCTAAGTGGAGTCGAATGAATGGCCACTTTTGTGTGGGAAGTGAACTGACAGTAGGCTGAATGCTCAGGCCTGGCTGAGGAGTCTCCAAGGTTGATATTCTGTAAAGACTTGGTGGCTATGAGCGAACAGACATGGTTTGTCTGATAGACTTCAGAGGGATTTTGTTTGACTTTGAATCGATTTCCTCTCACTTTAAGAGGAATGGGGTGTCTGGTCACAAGCAGTGGAGTTTGGAACTTGGCGAGGCACTAAATCATGAATGTTAGCAATGCACAGAAAGCTGTGCCTTCTGCACACACTGAGAGAAATACCTCTCTGCCAGCCCTCCCTCACTACAGGGAAGGTAAAAGCACACATATCCTACAGGAAAGATTATATGGAAGACGGGACTGGGATTGTGACAGCTGGGTGATGGAAAGGATGGCATGTCGAGGATGTGTGTGTGCATGTATTGTGAGAGAGGGAGATTCAGTGTTTGCACACATTTTCAGTGTGCAGGTCTCTGTGCATGTATGCTTGCGTGTGTGTAATGTGTGCTTGCTTGAGTTATCCTCCCATCTGTGATTTATCACCAGTGTCATTGAACGTGGCTGTGGTGGGAGCCTCTCCCCCCTAGCCCCACACATCTATTTTTACCAGCTTATTGCTCACCAACCCACTGGAGACAGTGTGATTGGGAGATAGAGAGATAGATGAAGAGGGAAAAGAGAGGGAAGGCAAGGGAAGGGGAGAAACAGGAGGGGAATTTTCTCTGCCATTGCCAAAACAGAGGGGGCTGCCTTGCAGAGCAGCCATCTTTGAAATGTAAGAAAGACTATTGTAGTCATCACTGTCTATGGTAAATGTTTCATTTTGTACCTTTTCCAAAGCCACTGAGTTCACATCCAATCAGAATCATTTTCTGTGTGCAGAGGTTACGGTAAATCACAGTAATGACAGTGAGACAACTACCAAGGAATGGACCCTGACCATAATGAGACATAATCAGGGGAAAAATGCACAGTTAAGGCAAAAATTGAAAGGTGGAAGAGGTCAAACAAACGCAGAATGAGAATAATTCAAAAGGGAGTGGAGGTAGAAGGTAAAGAAAGATAATGTGACTTGTATCATCAGTTGAGCCGACAGTGTTGTTGTCTGGTCGTCATTTCTCTGCCGTAAAGCTGTTTACTATTGACGCCACACTGATTGGCCAACTGTCAGCAGTCATTAACATGACACATGCGCTAGAACCTCACAGGCTACATGCCAAACCACACACACACACACACACACACACACACACATTTCTCCACATATGGCAAGCTCCTACGAAGGTGCTACTACGACACTTCGCACTCTTGTGGTAGCAAACAAAGGATGTTTTCCTATCAGTGTAAAGCAGTGAAGACTCATTTTTTTAAGCTGACATATTTTTTTTAGCATTTTCACAATGGCTTTTATTATATAGCTCTGTTATTACAAGTTCTGGAGTACTAAGATAGAAGCAATGTTTCCAGTGACCTATTTCATGTTTATTTTTTGTTGCTATGTCCATCTCAGTCCTATTTTTGTGTTTCTGCTTTTAGCTATTTTGTCACTGTATGTTTCTCACAGTATTTGACCAGCCACTAAAATCCAGCCGTTGTCCTTGTTAATCAGCTACTCTCTCTCTGATTGGCTGTCCAGGTACAACCCGCGCCCCACGTGAAGGAGAAGTCCCTGGTGTAGACTACAACTTCCTATCAGTGGAGGACTTTCTGGAGTTGGAGAAGAGTGGAACCCTTTTGGAAATAGGAACATATGAAGGTACATTATTGACACCTGAATGAATGAACGTAAATAAGAATATGCATGTGGAACTGGTTCTTCCATCAAGCTTACAGCAGCACAGACCATTGTAGTCAGAAGCCTCACAGTTGGAGAGTTTTTGTTCAGTAAAGACCCCCTGAAGTGAGCCAGCAGTATGGTTCTGCCTAGGTTGTACTCTTGGCAGGGAATGTTTGATAACTGTATATACAGTATATTAAAGAGGAAAATGATAAAGGGTCATTATAGGAAAACCTCACCCTAAAACTTGTCAACACAATTAAGAAACAGCTACTGGTAGCGCATTTCTTGGGCCAATATTTATGGCTCATGTTTCTTATTCCTGTGATGTGACATCAGGATTCTTCCAGCTTTTTGTGAAGCTACAATTAAATTTTACAGCAGACTGCTATTTCAACAATTTCAAGCATCAGCTGTAAATGTCAGATTTTTGTGTCAGTCCCTCAGAACCAAAGAGCAAAGGCTTCTTTCTTGACTTTATAGACCAGTTTACACCAATGTTCAACCATCATACAGAGAGAAATCCATTGTAGAAGAGGAAGCGATATCAATTTATCTACTGACAGTAGCCTTAATAGACCATAATGCAGTGTAGCCACATGAAGTGTAGGAAGTAACTAGCTGAAGAAGATGTAAACAAGGCAGGTTGAGGGAAAGGAGGTACAGCCAAAAAGTAAATCACAACAGTTTATCATAAAGTAACTCCTTGAATGCATCGACACTTACAGACTGATGTTATATAACCGTGTAAGAATTTATGAGGGGACAATTTTTACCTCTAATGAATATGGGCATAAGAAAAAGTTTGAATGTGTATATACCATGTTTACTGTAGTATGGTGCACAGGTACTACTTGAAATGAAGCAACCTTGCCATCAGTAGCTTCCACTTAGAACGATTATGTTGCAATATCGTTTAATTACATTTCATTGCAGTGTTATATTTGAAAGGCCCGGTTTATGTTATTATTAATGGAAGGCTGATGTTAGTCTCTTGATGTCAGAAAGGTAGAGTACCTTAATAAAATGCCATGTTGTGGTGAATATAGAATATGTTGAGGAACTAAGAAATAGCAAGGTCCATCACTGAATTCTTGATGTGTGTCATACAGACATGAACCCACTGACACAGACACGTCCACACGTGTCTGTGTCAGAAATACTGAAATATGTGTCAGAAATACACAAATACTGAAATGTGGACTGTATAGTCCATATTTCAGTATTTGTGGTTTATTTACATGTAAAGTTGAGACCAAGATTTGAGGCTAACACCTGCCAAAATACATAATAATATAATAATAAAAGCCTTTAGTGGGTAACTCAGTAAGTTACTTGCCACACTGGTCAATTACTTACATTTTGAGATGATAACATGTAAAATACTTTGATCTTCAACATCTTGAAACAGTGCCAGTTTTCAAACTTTGTCCTGACCACCATACATTATCTCTGACTGTGAGCAAATCAAAGCAAAACATTAACTTTATATCAAATAGGCTGCCCGTTAGGCTGGCTCCACACACTATGGTTGCATCTAAACTTCTCTAAACTTTTCATCTTTCTCTAAACTAAACTTTTCTCTGCTGGCTGGGTGGTTAATTAGCCTAATGGGAGCAGAAACTCAACATTATTCCCATGTGCTGACATATAGCAGGTGTGAGGACAGAAAACAAAGTCAAATGCAAAAAACACTCCCTTTATGAGATTTAGAGTTTTAAATTAAAACTCTACATCTAACTTAACTCTTCACTCCATGTTTCACACTACCTGAATTGAAACACTAGTTTAACAGTGCTGGGCAGGTGAGTCAAAAAGGTAATGCTGGACACTGACTATGACAAGTGGTATGTCACACATTAGCAATTTAGTAAAGTTGCCATTGGCTGATAACATGGGACAAATGTAACCACCAGCACCATGTAGAGGCCCTTTTCCGCTACATAACAAGAAACAAGAACTAGCTTAATTGGGAGTAGACAAGAACTGGCATTAGATCTGGTTCTAGTTATCATTTGTGTTCCAACAGACTTCAAGGGAAACACTTACAGTTGTCTGATGACAGAAAAAATGTAACTGACATATCAGATTTAGCAAGGCAAGTAATGCTTGCACAATTCTTTTTTTATGTGTTTTAAAAAAAACATGCAACTTTATTTTTACTCAACATTGGTCAGGATCATGCTTGTAGCCCAGTTTCCACAAACACAGTACTAGTTTGCTATATACCTTCTCGTTTCTTTTCATTTGCTCAAGCTCCCATTGAATGTCATTCTCTGATGAAAAGACCATGAATGATATGGACTGATTGCAGCTACTGGTTCTCACCATCAGTTGCTTCAGTCATACAAGTATGTTACAAATATGTAACCAGTCAATGATAAACAATGTAGCAGTCCTTCTCCCAGGGTCCTGTTGGTTCCTGTCATTCCTACATGTCGAACAGGGACCAAAAATCACCTGGAACTGCAATGACCTCGGTGAATGAAAAATCCAAAGTTCCTGTTTTTTGGTGCCAAAGAAGTGCCAAAAGGTTTGGTACCGTTGCTGTAGTATGCATGGATGCATTAAATAAAGTGGCTGCTGTGACCGTTTGGTCTGGTCAATGCACTCCCTCAGAACTTGTTCCTCTGCCTTTCAAAGAAAGAAACAAACAAGGCTGAGATGACTTAGGAGTTAGGACTAGCAACTCGCCAGTTCACTTCCACTCATGAGAATATACTCAAAAGTAAAACCATTTTAGTTTAACACTAGAGAAGCCAAACTTCCTTGACTGAATGGTATTTTGAGCTTTAGAACTGAAATATCTCAGTTTTTTCAAAAGTTCCTCCACTTTCTGCACAAAACAAAGTCTAAAAAACTTTGCAGCTTGTTGGCCTTTTCTTAGACCCTCCCAAAATCTTTTGGCTTTTAGAAAGAAATTTAGTCATGCAAC
>OMKZ01015219.1:17500-20757 GCA_900302535.1 Neoniphon sammara | reverse complement strand
GCAGGGGGTTGGGGGTTGAAGAGGGTTGCCCAGATGACTGAGAGAGAGAGAGAGGGAGGGAGATAGAAACAAGGGAGGAATCCATTTTCCTAAGCTTGAAAATGAGAAGGTAAGAGAAAGTGTGCAAAGAAAGTGGAATGAGAGAGAGGGAGAGCTGTGCTGTGGTGAGGGACTGCAGGATACAAGAGGGTCTTTGTGCGGTGAGTAAGTGGTCTCTGGGTTTGTCCACCGCCGCCTGTGTCTGACTGTCTGAGAATGAAAAATAGTGCCATCTGGCTGCGAGCGGCAGAGGGTGAATGATTGAGCAGCCTCCATATTTGAAATTATTCTTAATGATGTCATTAGCGCCTGGTAGCTCATTTGTGTTGCTCTTTGAGAGTGAGAGGGGGAATTTATTTGATTAATTTAACGTGAAGGGAAGCATGATTATGTTTTGAATACAGATGCTCACAGAAGTTTTGAACTTCATGTGTCCTGTCCTGTTTGTTTTGTATTTATGGAGTTACAGCGGCCCAACTCTGATTGCAACAACCCTACTGCTAACCTAAAATTCAAGAAGGGTTAGGTCATTGCTGGTTTGATTAGGATGCTAGGTTAGTGATGCTGCTGGGTTGTTATATTACTTAGTGCACTCATTTTTTTTGATATTTCCTTTTATGTGTTAGTAGGTCAGTAGGCAATATAAGTAGGTTGTCTCTGCCCCAGAGCTGTTTCAACTGTGTGGCTTTTTTAGGTGAGACCAAAAGTTGTTTATTTGCCGTGTGTGACTGTGTGTGATTGTGTGTGAGCTAGCCAGGGTGCCAGCCGAGTGTGAGTGTGTGAATGAGATAACAGGAAGCTAGGTGATTGGACTTTAGAGGAGGTGGTTCTAGGTGTGAACTACCCACTCAGCAATCCTGACTGAAGTGAGTGGCTGCATACCTAGGAAAGTAGTTCAGGATGTTGGCTGTATACAAACCATTACACTGCCCAGCTGGCCTGTTTTCATTGTCCAGAAACAACATCCATGAGTAAGGCTTTGGGATGTTCTTGGGAAGAGCCAACACAGGGCCACGAGGGACAAGATAAGGCTTTCTAGAAATTCTTAAACTACTGTGCCAACTTGATTAAAGTAGGTGGACAGCACATATAAAAAGAGATTATCCAATCATATGGACTGTAGAAAGATTTGAGAATCACGAAGAAATAAAGTAATTGAGATTTTCTTTTTTTTTTCTTTTTTAATTCTCAAAAATGTTAAGTAGGTATTTTGGCGTGTTGTTTGGAGTGTTAAAGGGGCAGTACGTTCCTTCACTGAAAATGCAGTGCAGCCAGGGAGCTTTTGAATATTAACAGTTCACAGAATGGTTAAAGGGAAGGTTCTGTTTTTTTTAAGCCATGTCCACATGGTGCCAGGTAAATTTGAAAGTGAAAACACATCTTTTTTCCTCATTTTGGCCTTCCGTCCACACTTTGCCATTTTTCCACCTGTGAAAACAGGGCTTTCCTCCTCTGAATTTGAAAACGCTGGTCTGGCATTTGTAGGATGGAGCTGGAAAACAGAGCTTTTTGAAAACTCTGAGGTAGGATTGTCACATGATCTAGGCTGTAGTCTAGTATCAAGTACGTGCAGACCATGCATGTACACCTCCACATTCTCAAATAGGAGATTTTATGCATTTTTGGGTGTTTTAGTGTGGACAGCGGGTTTTTGGAAAGCTACCTGAAAACGCTAGTGTAGTGCAGTTTGAAACACTAAAACAGTGTTTTCAAATTTACCTGGCTTAGTGTGAATGAGGCATTAGACGCCTGTACTGTCGATCATCTATCAAGGGCCCTCCTTGGACATTCAAAATGTTTTCACACCATTGTTTTGTTGTTGACAAAGTGGCACAAGTCTGCTGTCAGCATTTGTTTGCATCCTATCATAACCCAAAGTCTTGTTTTCCTCTAACCCCTCGTTCACTAGGAGACTCTAGTGAACTAGACGAGATTCACCACTCGGTGCGCCCCTTTGCCCCCCGCCAGAGCGCCCCATCCTACACTGGGACGACCCCCTCACCACCGGCCACCACGGAGAGCACACAGCAGACACACCCTCACCTGAGCCATCCTCCCCCAGAGGACCCACTGGGACCTCTGCCTGAGAACTGGGAGATGGCCTACACCGAGAACGGGGAGGTCTACTTTATAGAGTAAGTACTTCAGGCATTATGTAAGTTACTATATGCAACTATGTTTTTTTGGATGTGTGCCACTTCAGGGTGATATATTCCCATATAGTCATAATTTTCTATTCCCCATATGTGATTTCACACATTTGACCCCCACTTTCAGTAAATCATTACAGTGCAGGTCACTACACCCTGCTTCATGGAGCATAAACCAAGAGCAGAAACATTTAAATAAAAAATTAAATCTGAGAATTGCGGAGTAAGTTACAAGTAAAGCACTTACAGTAATCTGACTACAAGATACTTTTTTATATAACAAAAATTACAGTAATCACATTGCTGATGCTTTTGGAAAACATAGGTGATTGCCAGCTGGATAATGAAATATTTATGTCTTAATATATTTTATCAATAGAAAATACATACCAGTTATCAGTTTCCTAAACCATTTATAATGGTGGTATCTTATCACTGCACCTGGACTTCATAAAATCAAAACATTGACACTGATGATTTGGATTGTTGGATTTCAAAAATAAGTACTATATTTGATCTCAGAATAAGATTCTTCTTTTCATTCATTAAAATAGTCTGGGAGTTTAGGCCTGTAATTTGTAATGCAAATTGACTGATTTACTGATTTTTTTCAGTCCATACAATAACCGTAGCCTTGGTATTTAGGTTGCTGAGACTTTGGAAGCAGTGAAATTCTAGTTAAAGTCAGTTGGGTAAAGCCATTCCTCCAACAAATCAAACTCAAGTGGCTCTTTATAGGTAATTATTTTGTGAAACAGCCAATTGTTATGAAGGCACTGCTAAGTGATTTTCAATCTCATTGACTTTTATTAGCATTGCAAACAGATGCTAACTACCTCTGCTTCCAATATCTCTTGAAAAATATATATGTGTGTGTACACGTGCATTATGGCTGAACTGGAATGCTTCCCAGAGCATGATAAATGGGCAAAGCTACATTAAAAATCTGAACTACAACATTTTAATCTTGTCAATATGTTATGCTGGAGATACATCCCACTACATGGTAGATATAAATAGCTGAGTGAAGTGGGGATGGGAGGAGGATATTTTCCAATGTTTTTTATA
>OMKZ01015219.1:0-15000 GCA_900302535.1 Neoniphon sammara | reverse complement strand
AAGCCGGTTCTTTCAAGTATATCTTTTCATCCGTTGTTGTGCTGTGGTTCACATTTGTTAGGCATTCAGCTCCAGTAGGCAGCACACAATGGAGAGCGACAAGAAAGATGGGGAAGTGAATAAACACAACATGCCACAAATGTGATAAGGCAGACTCATACTCAGATGTTTATTAGGTCATGTGACAGGTATAAGCAGTACCTGACAATGCTCACCGCCACCTATCCAACAATATGAAATCTGGGAAGGCTATTCATGATCTAGTGGGCTTCGGTCATGTTAGCTAGACCAGTGTTCAGCATCTTAAACAGCTGCCGTGTCATAAACACCAATCGGGCGGTGCTCAAACAACATCACCCGATTGGATGACCGCATTCAATGACTATTGATCAGCACAAGCCAATACAGGTGGACAAAAAAGGCAATTACCTGAGTTCTTTGAGAAAGGGCAAATTTGAGCATTTTGTGAAAGCCAGCGCGTATACACACACACACACACACACACACAGAAATACACATACACCCACAGATACAAACTAAGTCCCTCTGGGTAGGCCAAGCATGCTCAGGAGTAATCAAATACAGTGTTATAGCAAGAGAATGAGATGCAAACTATTTAATAGGCAATTTATCATCCATGAGTCCCTCTTGAGTTCACAGCACGCAGATGGGAGAAGATGGGCTGGAGGTAGACAGAGACAGAGTGAGGGGAAAACACCTCTTCATGACAGCCAGATCTCTCCCTCTATCTGTTTTCTTCTCTCTGTGCAGTTCCACTCACAGAAAGGTATATTGTTGAGATGGTTACAGCATCCAGCATACTCTCTCTCTCTCTCTCTCTCTCTCTCTCATTCACACATGCACACAAACACTCACAGGTACTCCGTCAGGAGCGGAACTATTGCAGTGTGAAATCAAGTGGGTGATTAGAATTTTGCGCGAGGCGAGGCGAGACTGCATTCCATTTAATGTTCCAGTTCACAACATCTGAATGATAATGCACCACTCCTGTTTTGTGGGTGTGCATTTTACAACAACACTAATGCTATAACCCTGCAGCCCCCTTTCGGACCATATGCTTTTCATATTAGTTGCATTTAGCAGGTGTAGAAAATATGGCATGTCGGCAACGCATGTCGCTTTTTACCACAGAAGCATCCAACTTCTTAATGACGCTGACTGCAGATTCAAATTAGCATTGCTCTAAAATGTTGCTGCTTAAAAGCCATGGCTAACATCGTCTGCCAACCCTTATGGCAAAACCGATCTGTAGGCTATAGGGACATGCAGCATGTGCAGGCAATTTAAACAACTCCATCCTGCTTTTTATTGCATCTGCTGCTGACTCCACTCCAACCAAGGGCTCTCCTCATTAGAGAGCAGAGGGAGGCTCTCCAAGGTTGATGATTGTAATTACCATCTACTAGCATACAGGGTGAGCTATAATTGGCTGAGGCTAATGATATGCAAAACTGATACCTCACAGGAGAGGATTATTGGACAATCTGTGCTTGTAGCCAATTAGAAGCCTCTGACATTCTCCATGTGGAGGCCAGCCAATAATCAACGCTGTTGTAATCAGACTATAGCAATAAATCACATGGCTCTGCTGGAGATAATGGCATTCCCTTTCCTGGCAAACACTGCAGAAATGTAGCAAGATTGCACCATCAGGCAATTACATGGTGTTGAAGAGGGACCAGTAATACGCATATCTTGTCCTAATCAGTGTTGATTACGATGGATTTGGTTTCAGTGGTGGTTTTCTGCGAAAGCTGTTTGCATAGGCCTGTAAATCTCTGTGTGTTTATGGATGTATATGTACACATGCAGGCTTGCTTTGCTGTATGTAAACAATTGCTTTCAATGCCACCTCCCTAAATGAATTGGTTTTTCAGTCACATCAAGGCCTGATCACAGTGCATGTAGCAAGAGTTGGCACAGCTGAGGGTCAGGCCTGCTACACCTTCACACATAAACACAGTCCTCTGACACAAAAAAACCCTGAAGGACACCAACTTTAGCAAAGCCCCAAAACTTGGCCACCATCGCTCAGTTCCATCGTTTTCAGCTAAGCAAGGACAGATCTCTTTTCACTAATTTGACCATTTGTTTTTCAAAATATATTCAGATTTAAAATATTTGAAAATGGGCTTCTCGTGTTATGTTCTTTAGGGTTGCTGTTAATGGTGCAGGGAAAAGGAAAGAAAAAAAAAGGTCTTAAAAAATGGTCTTAAATGTGGTCTTAAATTTTTCAGATAAATCTGAAAAATTCACACTTTTTTGCCTATACATTTTCAGACTGAAGTTGTCAGACTTCACTCCTGATCTGCGCTGTGAATCTCTCCCTTTGCAGCCAAATGTGTGTGTGTGTGTGTGTTGACATTATGTCTTCAAAGCCTGGATGCTTCCTCCTTCCCTCACCCCCTCCTATTTCCTTCCACCTTCCCTCCCTTCCTGCTTCCCCCTCTTCTTCCCCCTCTTCACTCCTTCTTCCCCACCTCCCTCCAGTCTTCCATCCATCCATCCATCCATCCATCCGTCCATCCATCCATCCATCTCTGCCCGCGGGGTCTTGCTCCTCTCTTATCTGATGTGTGGAAATGTCAGGGGTGTGAGGGGAGGGGGGAGAGCCAGACAGCCTGTGAAGCCGTTGAGTCACTCTGGCTCTTGAGACAGACTGACAGGCAGACACAATGGGGAGGGAAAAGGCCTCCACTGGCCTTGCCTCTTATGGCTCAATCCATGGCCTCCAGCTACTTCACACTCTTCAGCCCCTCTCTCTTTTTGTCTCTCTGCCTGTTTTTTTTTTTCTTGTTTTAGAACTGCCAGCAGGATGGGAGAAAATAGACGATCCGGTATATGGGGTCTACTATGTTGAGTAAGTGACACACACAAAAACAAACATGCATAAACATATGTAAGTGCACAGGCTGGCACTGCACACAAGCATTCAGTAAGAGACAAACACCCTCTTTCATTTTCTTGTGGCCTGCAGATAGGAATAATCACAAACATAACTCTTGACCTCACTGTAAATCTTAACAGCATGAATGTACAGTCAGTTCTACTGTAAGTCGCAGCCAGCCTTCGCCTATTTTTTCTTAATCGTTTGGAAGAATGTAGGCCATTTTGTTTGTGTTATTATCATCTGGAAGCATGTCTGGTGAGTGTGTGTATATGCATGCTGCATGTGTGTGCATCTGTTCTTGTGCAGGACCCCTGGGCCTCAGCATTAATACAAATTTGTTTCATGAGTTTTTGATGTTGTTCAAAGCAGCACCTCGGGGGCTCAAGGCATTGGCATTCCTTTATTTTTTTTTTTTACTGTTTTTCTTGGCAATATATATTTTTTCAATGTACATTATTCGCCGTTCCCCTCATATTTACTGCATAATTTGGCTGCATGCCTCTGGAGTGTTTTGAGGTATAATTTCTTGGTGCTGTTGGGTTATTACGGTGCCCTCCTCTACGGGTGTGTAATGCGAAAGACGTTTCTCGTCTCATTCTCTTGGTAGATGATGAGAAAAGCCGCCATTGAATCGGCATTTATTTAGTGTGCTTTATTGGTGTGTGTGGCTGTTGTCGTGCTTGTGTCAGGGAGGAGGGGGCGTCTGTGAGAGTATTGATGGATGTGTGTGTGTGTTGCAGCACCTTAAATCGTGTCCGCCTGCTGTATTAATTAAAGCTTATCACCATGTCTCCTCCTGACTCTCCTCCCTCTCCATATCTCTCTCTCTCTCCTATTACCTTATCCTCTCTTTTTTTGTCTCCTGCCTTCACTCTCTCCCACTTTTCCCTCTCTGTCTTGTTGTTTCATTTCCTTGCTATGCTTCCTCTCCTGTACGTTATCACCTCGCCGTTGCTTCCCTTCATATATCTTTTCCTTTTTTATCTGTCAACGTTTTTTTTCACCATCCTGTTCTGTTCGTTTCACTTCACTTTCTCAATCTCCTTGCTCCTCCCGCCCCCTCTGCTGCTGATGTTTTTATTTATATCCTATTCCATTCCCTGTTTTTTTCTATTACTCGTTCACTTCATCTCACCTTTCACCCGTCTGTTCTTCCTCTAAACCTCGCACCACTTATGTTCATATATTTCTCAATGCTACATTCATCCCTTCCTGCCTCTCCTCCCTTCTTTCTCCTACTCCCCATGACATTTCCCCCATCCTTTTACCTATTCATCGCTCCTATCTGCCCTCTGCCTCTTTCCCACTTTCACCTCATCTTCCTCCACTCTCCTGCTGATATTTACTTCTGTCCTCCTACATCCCTACCGCTTCTTATTCCAATTACTTTTCTGTTCCCTATTCCTTCCTTCCCTCCTTCCTTTTTTATTTCCTTCATTCCACCCTCTGGCCGCCCATCCCTCCTTCCATATCCTCCAGTCATATCAACAGGAAGACCCAGTATGAAAATCCAGTGCTGGAGGCTAAGAGGCGTAGGCAGCTGGAACAGCAGCCTCAGCAGCCTCAGCAGCCTCAGCCCCAAAGCCAGCAGCCACCTGAAGGTGAGCGCTACATCCGAGGTTCGTTCACAAGCCCCTGCCGGGGGCGTCATTTTCTTTTTTCTATTCATGTGTATGACTGATTTGTCTGTGTACGTGCCTGTGTGTGGGTGTGTGTGATTGTGTATGTCTTTGTATCAACTATTGCTACTACTTAATGTTGCCTGCTACTGCCTTATTATTTGCTAAGTAACCCTCCATAAAGGCATACCTATTATTTGCGGCTGTACACACACAGCCTTTTTGAACTTAATTTCAGTTTTCTGTGTCACTTTCGGATACTTGTTCTAATGACATGAACACTCTTCAAGGTGAAAAGCCGGGTAAGTTAGGTTTCGACTTATGAAATTTAGGATGTCTCACTTGAGCAAGGTGCTAAGTACCACTAAAAATAAACCCTATGGTGATTTAGCATATCTTGGAGAACTTTTTTTTTTTTTTTTTTAAGTTAAGCTCACACAGTGGCCAAGACCCAACCAGCCAGTTACTTCAGGTTGCTCCTTTTTCCTGTCTTAACCTCTATCCATCTGCAGGACATCCCGCAGAGAGATTAATTGTAAATGCAGGCCAACCCACATGGGAACTCTCCTATCGCACCCCACCTTCTGCTCACTCAGCAGAAATCGTTCTCGGACTCGATTACCTGCTGACTTTTCTGCCTCCTGAAAGCTCAGTCTCTCCTAAAAAAACTCAATACCTTCCAGGAGTTTTTTTTAACACCTGCATTGATCCTATCTCAATGCTGAGAATATTAATGAAGGTTGTGGTCTGATCCGTCGCGTGAGGCAGCAACAAGGTGATTAATCAAAGACAGCAGATATTCTGAAGAGGCGGGTTGCTGTTTTCATAGACCTCCATTATGGTTCAGTAGTTGGGTGTGAAACTGTGTTCAAGGCTTTATGGAAGATGTGCAACCTATCAGACCTGTGGGTCCACATAATCTCGAAGCTATGCATTATTGCTCAGTAGGGAGACATGAAACAGTGTAACAGGCAACAGGGAGGATGTTGCACTAACAATTGGTTGCCAGTTTCACAACCATCCATTGTGGCTCAGTGGGGAATAGCGTGACTATATATCAGGCAAACCCCATACCAGGAGGTGTGTCATTTTCAGAGAGAATTTTCAGCCCTAGTTTTCTCACCATTCACTGTAGCTGCATAGGTGGCAAGGCAGCTGTGTCCTAAACACACAGCACAGTAGCCCAATTTGTGCCAGAGCCCTCAGCCCTAGTTTCCCCCGCTTCCTAGTGTGGGACTACAGGAAGTAGGGCATCTGCACCCCTGTCTAGACCCCATCTAGAGTATGTGTGCCCCTTGCTGTTGCAGAATGGATTGAAGACTCGGCGTTGGCAGGGGCCCCCCTGGCCAGCTATGCTGCCAATCACCAGGAGACCTACAGAGACCCTCAGACCGGACCCTCAGTGCCCAATGCCATGGGACAAAAACGTAAGTCCTCATGTCTGGCTATAGACTAGAACCTCACAAAAGTGATATTATGTATTATATTCGGATTTTTAATTGTACCCAGAGCGACTTATTATGAGTAAAACAAAATACAGCTTTTACAGCATGCAGTTTGTTTTCCCAATCCAACGCCCGAGGCTGTGTTTGGGTTTTCATGATGGAGCACCAACTGTGAATTGACACTGTAAAGCTGCTTTTCATCCTATAATCTTAATAAGTAAAATAAAAATCAACTGTTTTGGTATGTAGAGTTCATTTTTTCCAACAGAGTGCTTGAGGCAGTGTTTGTATTTTCATGAAGGCGCACCAAATACGCGTATGCAAAGTTTCTTTTTATATGTTTCATGATGTTTCGTGTATTCACATCGATTTCTTTTTCTCAAAATAATAATCTGATTTATCCAATGTTACATTGACAGACACTTACACAGACACAGGAACAGGAAGATCAAATGTAAATGGTTGAGTAATGGAGTGGCTAGCCATGCTGTGTGTCATCTTTTCCTGGTTGCCAGGTCCTTCTATTCCAGCCTCCCACGAGCAGCTTGTCTAATTAGCACAGCAATGCCAGAGAATTAACTGCCTCACCCTCTGTTCCGCTCCTTTTCCCTCGCCGCTCTGTCGGTCGTCTTTTCCTTTTTCCCCCTGTCGATTTCTTTGTTTTACGTCTCACATTCACTGCCTCGCTGGCTTTTGTCTTGTTCTTTACCGCTTTCTCTGGTTTGGTTCAGTTGTTGGTTCTGTCTGTCTTTCCGTTTCTCTGTCCGTCCCCCCACCGCCACCTCCTTCCCACCCCGTCTCTTTGTCTGTGCTGTCCTCGGCCTTGACATTCCTCTAGAGAAAGGCTTCATTCGAAATCTCTTTATCTCATTCCCTGCTTTCATGTCTCTCCTGCTTCCTGGTCTGTTCTTACATCCCTGGATCCCTTGTAGACAAAGCCACCGTCTCAGCTAGCAGTTTTGTTGCATCTCTTGTCTTCTGAAAAAAATGCAATTCAGAGGCAGTACACAAACACACACCGCGAAACACCACAAACACAAGGACACCGATGGACTCCAAGGGTAATGCATTTTTCATAGAATGCATAAGCTGTAGCGCTGCCATAACTTAATGTGGACGGTCACTTGGGTCACTCAGCACTCCTTACCCTGTGGTCTATTTCTCCTAAATGTCCAGCCTGCTTCTATCTCCATTTCTAAAAACCTTATCACTAGATCTGCTCCATCGTACATTGTTTAAGAAACTGTTTTCTCTTGGTATCTGGATTATTCTTCACCTGTTAATAGACAAATAGTGCTTAGTGTGCATCTCCTTGTGTTGAAAAGTGTTCATCCCCCTCCCTCTCGTTGTAAAGACAGTGAATACCTCGCTCCATTTTGATTCATTGCATCTCGTATCTCTCTTCGTCTCATTCATAATGCCAGATAATGATACGCTCCATCCTGTTCATTTCCTCTTTGCACACAGTTGCAGAGAGGAAGGAGGGAGAGAAGGCAAGGGGAATGAAAGGGACTGAGGGATTGGACTTAGATTGCAGATGTAGAGTGGTTTTCATATCTTAAGACCATCTTGAAATGAATTCCACAGAGTTTTCTGTGTGCAGCATACCCTCACTACCAATCTTAAGTGATAGAGATGCTTTGTTGGCAGTCGAGGTTGGACTCACAGTAGCCATTCACCGAGACAAAACTCTCTGCCTTGCAAAAAATTTCTCCACAAGAGCTTAGAAATACCTGGGACTGGTAGTCAGTTAACAGGGAGCGCAAGACTGAGAGTTTGCTAAGCCAGTAGCACACTTTCCCTTCCCATATCCCAAATGAACACTGCATTTCAATGTTATTCCTTTCTTGGTCCAAATGCAGTCAGCAAACTCCTAAAACTTTTGTTTCCTCTAATACAAAACTACCATCAGAATGGAAAAGGAACCTGCACACCAGCCCGGTAGGCATCAAGCTGCAATAAAGTATGTTGAGAAGCTGATGTAGTATAATTCAGTTTTCACCAAATTAAAATAATCTTTTTTTTCCCTATCTTAGCTTTTTTTAATATGCTGTTTTTGCAGGTGGTTTTCCTGTGTGGACTCTTTTTCCTTTTGTGGTTTTGAACTGTGCTTTTGAGCCACCAAACCAATGTAATCCCCACTGTCTTAGTCAACACAGGCGCAGCATCAGTGTCTTTATTCGCAACTTCCTCATATACAACCAGTATTTCAATCAATTATACCACAGACAATAGCAAAAATAAATACATGCATGAACTATAGTTGCCAGATACTGCCAGTCCCCACAATACTAGACCATCCTCTTTTGATCTGTCCAGAGGTGAAGCACTCCGCTGTGGGCAGCAGAGCTGGATGGCTGGGGGTGATGGCACAGGGGTAGTTGGGATGGAGATTAAACCCAGGTTGGAATAGGGATTACCCCCATTTTCTACCACATGCAACCTTGCTTGCCTCTCCGAATCCCTCTTAACCTAATTAAACCATTGATTATAATCAGCCCGTTTTGACTCATGTTGTGCCATCAGACCAAAACACACCCCACTGTGTGACTACTGAACCATGGCCAATAGTCATTACAGTTGCTTTGCTTGGCCGCACCGTGCCAGCACTGGTCAGAGCTTTCGACAAGAATAGAGGTTAATTGTGTTGGTAGATTAATGATTTGTGTTTGGGTTAATGTGTTTGCTCTGTACCCTTTTCAGGTGTGAAAAGGGTACATGAACCAAAGCATTTCACTGAAGCCCAGACATGTCACCCCACCAAGAACAGTTTTAGCAGCTAAGGTGACATTCAAACAAAACAACAGACCAGCTTAGTTTAGTTAGTGTTATTTAATTTGTGTGTAAGAAACTTAGATTTATCCGTGTGTGTGGGTGTCCAGGAGGGAAGCCTTTCTTCACACGCAACCCAGCCGAGCTGAAGGGGACGTTCATCAATACCAAGCTGAAGAAGAGTCGTCGGGGGTTTGGTTTCACCGTGGTGGGGGGTGACGAGCCAGATGAGTTCCTGCAGATCAAGAGCCTAGTCCTGGATGGGCCTGCCGCTCTTGATGGCAAGATGGAGACAGGTTGGACCTTTAGTTACACATGCAAATGTATTTATTAAGAGTTTCAAAGAAGAAATACCACTTTTGACAACTGGTTAGTTGTTAATTTGCCATTTGCAATAGTTGAAATTGATTCTAACAGTATTCTCTTCTGTCCTTAAGGTGATGTGATTGTGAGCGTCAACGACACATGTGTGTTAGGCTACACACATGCACAAGTTGTGAAGATCTTTCAGTCCATCCAGATTGGCTCCATGGTCAACTTGGAGCTGTGCCGTGGCTACCCACTGCCCTTTGACCCTGACGACCCCAACACCAGCCTAGTGACCTCAGTGGCCATCCTTGATAACAAAGACCCCATCATTGTAAACGGCCAGGAGGCCTCCAACAGTTATGACTCGCCATCCAGTCACGGCAGCCAAAACAACAACAATGGCTCAACCAACGGTGGGGCACCCCTCAATGGCCTCCCCCGCCCCCACAGCCCCTCAGCAGAGGCGGCCTCTGACACCTCCTCCCAGCATGGCTACCCCAGTGACGTTGTCACACTGGCCTCGTCCATTGCCACCCAGCCGGAGCTCATCACTGTACACATGGAGAAAGGAGATAAGGGCTTCGGGTTCACCATCGCCGACAGTCCCGGAGGTGGAGGTCAGAGAGTGAAGCAGATCGTGGACTACCCACGTTGCCGTGGCCTGAAGGAGGGTGACATCATTGTGGAAGTGAATAAGAGAAACGTGCAGAGCATGTCTCACAACCAGGTGGTGGACCTGCTCAGCAAGTGTCCCAAAGGTAGCGAGGTCACCATGCTGGTACAGAGAGGTGAGTGGTGTATTTATGCATAAATGTGGATGGATTTGTAATTTGTAATGTTGCTGAAGACAAAGATAATCACAGATGAGAAAGATGGAGGAAGCATGTTTAAAATTATATAGGAAATCATGATTTATGTGTGCTTATGCACTGCAAAACAAATAAATAATTCTTTCCCTTCAAGTAGTTTGATGCTACTTAAAAAAAGAGATGGGCTTCTACCTTATAGACCGGTCTAGCTCACAGAAAGCTTTTTTATTGACTTCCGTATTTATTTATTCATGCATATAGAGGGTGGAGGCGAAAAAAGGGTTGCAATAAAGGCAAAATACAGGGATGATTACAGGAGGGAAGGGGCTAAAGAACCAGGGAAATGACATTTGAAGAAATGGATGAATGTGAACCAGCGAGAGGAGAGGGGCAGTGTGAGGATGTTTAGACTGAATTGCATTGGCAGTCAGACCGTGGGAGCTGGGATGAATGGGAAAGGAGGCAGAGAGAGGGAAGAGTGTGAAGGGAAGACTGAAGGGGAAAAGAGAAGAAAGAAGTAGAGAGAGAAGAACTCAGGTAGGGGTGGTGTTCCAGGTCACAAAGTCTGAATAATCTCGCTCTCTCTGTTGCTGTCTCTTCCTCTTTCTTGCTCTTTCTCTTTGTCTTTCACTCTCTCTGCTTGAGCTCTCACAGTGCACTCGTCTGTGTTTCTGTCTCTCAGTGTCTGTCCGTCCCTGCTGAATATATCTAGTTAAGTATGTGCTAAGTGTATTCCCAAGCAAAGGCTAGGTGCTTTGAAGATGCCACCAATGGGCACAAGGCTTGCCTTTCATCCATGCATCTGGATATTTGGCTATGGTGTGAGTCGTATGTGGCATGTTGCACATTAACATATATGTCTTTCTTAATGGGGCCATAAATGGAAATTCACCGGCCTCTGAATGCTGCCATTCACAACGTGCCAACCCGGCTTTTGTCAAGGCTTCTGATTGAAAATCACCGTCACACAAAAGCACTAAATGGAAGCGTGCATGGAGGATAAAACTAAAATGATTGAATTTTGGGCTTTCTTCCCTCCAGTCCCCCCAGATTGAGTCTCAAAGACCTCCAAAGCTCTAAACGCACTGTGTGATACAAGTAATTGGACCATTTTCTCTGTCAGACTGGCCGTAGCTTGCATTGTAGCTTATTAATTCGAGGGACTGAAAGGTTTGTGTTGTGTTTGTGCGTCTATGTGTGTGTGTGGGTCTGTGTGTGTGTGAGTGTGTGCCTGTTATCTCTTCTGCAGGGTTAAGTACTAAAACTGACAAGGGAAATTGGTCCAATGGATAGTGGCATTGTAGTCTCTCTCTCTCTCTCTCTCTCTCTCTCTCTCTATTTCTGTCATTCTCTACATGTCTCTGTCTCTCCATTACTATCTCAGTCTCTTTTCTGACTCTTTGTATGCCTCACCATGTCATACCTTTGTCTGTTTCATTGTCTCCCTTCCCGGCAGACGCTCACGCGCAAACACGCACAGTCCAAACACATACACACCAAACTGCTTTTATTAATGAGAAACATTTTTTCATAGCACCGGTGTACACAAGCCCATAAAGCGCTACAGCCCCGTAATGGACAAAGTCTTAATGGGTTGTCAATAAAACAGAAGGCAGTTTAGCTGGGCTTATGTAAACACAATGACTGGCTTTGGTAGACAAAGACAGACTTCTGACTTGAAGAAAAGGAACGGGACTGGGGTAAAATGGCAAGGTATGGATTCTGATGATGATGCATATTGAGTGTGGTGTGGTAATTGAACTGGCATTTGTAAATGCATTTAATTGTTTGTTGCAGCCTAGACAATTAGCTTAGAGTTCCAATTAGCCAGGAAACCAATATGAAAGCCAATTTAACATACTTTTCCATAATGAACAACTTAACTGACACTGAACTGTTTCGATATAATGAATGCCATCCATCTGGTGCTTAGTGCAGATTAAACTAACTTCAAAGAATTGTGCGCACATATTCTTTAATCCAGATCGAGTGGATAGTACTGTCTAATGTAAAAAATGCTTCAACTCCTCCAAGTAATCTGACATGATATTAAATAAGAACTTATTCTTAGATGATCCTTTTGGTAACAAAGTTTTAAAAGAAGAGGCAGGAAGTTCTAGAGACATTGATCCTATTCAAAATAGTGATGTGTCCACTCACATGACAACACTGCCGTGGTCCTGCCTGGGCCTTACAGACATGCAGAGTGTGTACACACATAAATGTGTATGTGTGTGTGTGTGTGTGTGTGTGTGTGTGTGTGCATTATATTTCATCCTCCAGTTGAATTCTGTTTGTCATTCTTCACGTGCCTGTGCCCCACTCACATTCCATTAATGCATGTGTCATATATATTGATCACACACATACATACATACATATAGACAACTCATGAATACACACACAGTAACATACAGCAGCAGATAAGGATGGAGACACCCCTATAGAGAACTGGACTCTACATACAGTGCCTTAATTACTTTCTCCTCTTCAGTACTCTCTCACTCCAGCTCTCCCTACCAGTAGTAGCAAGGCACATTGGCCTCTAATTGGGGTCCTGATGTCAGCATTGCTTATCATACACTCACACACATCTTTCTCTCTCGTGTGCTCTCTTTCACTCTTGTGCTCTCCTTCTATCCACCAATCACGATCATCCTCTGCCAGCACCATTCTTGTGCTTGTGCGCGCATATGCATGCACGCATGCACGCATACTTGCATACGCACACACACTTGTCTCAAACACACACAAATTCACGCTACCAATTATAGATTCCAGCCAGAGAGACCCTGGTGCACTCTTAATTGGTGAAGATCCACCCCCTTCTCCTCTCTCTCTACCTCCATATCCCCCACTGCCAGTATGTAGATTTACACCCGCTCGCCCACATGAAGGTAGGAGCCAATCCCTGGGGGACCTGTGCACATAGATACACACTCATTAAGGCAGCTATGTACACCAGTGTGCCCCTTGCCGTGTTTCTCTCATGCAGTGTGTTAATATGTGTATGTGAGCCTATAAGCATGCATGTCTTTGTGTGTGTGTGTGTGCCTGCGTGGGTGTTTTTGTGGGTGTGTGTGTCAGTGTGTTTTTTTCCACACCACCCAGAGCAAGCTGAATCCCTTACCACTGTAGGATCCATGGATCACAGCATGAAAACCTGACAGTTTGAATCTCATTAGAGCTCACTGGATCTTGGAGTTTTCAGTTTCGTATCACTCATATAATTTCTCATCATCATTTTTTTTCTCCTGATTTGGTTCAGTTAACAGTCTTAATAGTCAAGTCTTAATAGTCAAGTCTTAATATTTGGATATTGACACCGTTAAAGAGGTTGCACACAAGACACAGCTGTTTTGAGAGTTGAGCCATTTTGCACCTTTAAGCGCATGGGCGTGATTAACGACTTCCGTCAGCTCTTCGTTTCACGATGCATCGTTCCTTCATTTGTCTAATTACACAGCTCTAATGTACTCATTTTCCCCTGCCTGTCTTCTCCTACCCCCACCGATGCACTGTCATAATTCATTTTGGCCCCAAATGGCTTGCCGTAGCGCCGACGTTAATTTCCTCTCCCTTGCTCCCTTTGAAAAGGTGTAAATGCCATGGAGTCCATCGGGACGCACACATCTGCTGTACTGCTTTTCATCAGCAAAAAGTGCTTTTGTCATAGCATGCCTAAAACACAGCTCCTCAGTAGCCCAGTAGCTCATGTCGTTAGTCAGACATAGAAACAAAAGCCCATTTGTTTGAGTTTGCATGTAGAGTCACATTCAGCTTTGTTTTTCACCTGTTTGTAAGGCCGGGCAGGTGCTGCAGTGAATGCAAGGTAATTTGCGCTTGACTGCAGCAACTGCTTTTGACCATGTGCTTAAAAACAGAAAGATAGATAGCCGCAGTAGAGGGAGGGAGAGGAAGAAAGAGGTGGATGAAGGGATGTCAGACGATCAGAGGGAGATGATGAAAGAGTGGTGCAGAAACATCCTTGTTTCTTTGCTCATCTTTCTCTTTTCCCTTCACTCTCCTCTTCCCCCACTCTTTCCATTCATGAGTCATCAATCACTAGTGACACACTCGTCCCTGCCAGCGATCAGCCTTTTGCACTCCTGTTCCCTCCAAACGAGGGACGGGCCTTTTTTTTTTTTTTTCCCTCCTCCCACATAGCCGGCGGAAGAAGAAATGGCAGGTTGAGGGACTAACACAGCCAAGAGGTGTTAAACCATCTAGCAAATGTCAATGTATTCTATGAACCCCCCGCCAGGCTGCTCCTTATCTCCTTCAAAACAACAAACAGCCAGCGCTCCAAAGACATGTCCTGGACTTCAGATTATGCGGAGCAGTTGTTTCCACTTTGCAAAACTCTTTAGGTGCATTTTCATCTAACACGGCATCTATACCCATTAGGGTTATAACACAAGAGAAAGTACTTTCGCTTGGTTGTGTTTGTGTTTTCCCCCCCTTGCCTCTAAGAGCACTTTGAAACTGACTTATTGTACCCTAGCAGACAGACAGCAGTATGAAGCGTTTATGTTTTTTTTTCCCGGACATGCGGGCTTACAGAGGGAAAAAACACTTTAAGTGGATCATTGCCAGACTAGACAGCATTTATTGACATAATGGTGGGCATGCATGCCGACAGCTTGTAAATGCCTCCTGTCAAAATGCACTTCACTGATCGGTGTTCTTTGAGGACACAAACTGATGGGCAAAAACACACTTATGTGTACTTATACGCATATAAACAACCTCAAACCTACAGACATACGCACTCAGATATACAGTGTAGACAGCATGGCACAAACACAGTAGGCACACACACAGAAATACACCAGCCAAGCCATCGAAAAGAGATAAATGCCGATGATAGGTTCCTGCACAGACCGAAGCAGGGAATCAATTCAGTGTATGGGCAGGAAGCGTCGTATTTTTGCACACTTTGCATTAAAAATTCTGCTGACTGCACGTTCAAGTGGCACCATAACAAACGGCAGTGCAGTCCAGAGAAGCAATGATGAGGGAGCGTCCTGCCGGCGAGGTGCCTACGTCTCACCTCCGCTGACTTGTGGCTGCTGTAGGCTTTCGCTTGTGAGTCACTGCTTGTTGCACAGGGACAAGGTGAGTCTCTCTCTCTC
>OMKZ01015218.1:30003-55275 GCA_900302535.1 Neoniphon sammara | reverse complement strand
CTGCTCTGCTCTGATAAGGGGTTATCAAGATGAAAGGAGGAGGCCAGGAATTACAGGCCCGCCACTCACTGTCATACAACACCATACACACACACACACACACACACACACACACACATACATACACAGGACATTGCAGTACGTCCGTAGTCATGCATGCGTCTGCTCAGAGAGGGCACCATGCAACTTACACACGCAGTGACGTACATGCATGGACTTTCTCCCACATACACACACACACACTCACACACACAAGCACACGACATGCCTGCTCCATTAACTGTATCTTAGCAGAGGCAGTGAGACGTCGTGCTGCACAGTTGAGATGCTGTGCGAGCTGGCTGTCACTCGGTGGTGGACGGTGTTGTGTGTCACCAGTGGACTTTGGGGACGGCTCTCTAATTCCCAAGAAACAGGCTTCTGTGTAGGCGGAGGTCTTATCTCTGCCACACAGGGCCTGCAGAGACAGTAGTATACACCCGGGAGTGCACACACACACACACACACACACATACACACTCTCTCTCTCTCTCTCTCTCTCTCTCTCCCTCCACCTCTCTTGCTCTCTCTTGTCCTCTACATTTCTCTCTTGCTCTTCTCCTCTTTCTCTGCACTATTCAATTCATCTTCACCCCCACATATTCAGTCAACTAGTTTGTATCTCTGTGGTTTTGTTTTTCTCACATGACCCTGATCTGCACTTGATGTGTTGTGTGTTATGACTGTGTGTGTATGATGACTAATAAAGTTAGGTGATTGAGTGGCCAAACCCAGGTGCTGTGGTGTCAGTCACTGGGATATCATGGCACTTTATTCTGAAGATCTGTGTAAGGTAGGATTGATATACTGCACTCACAAAAGTCAGTGACAAAACACCTACAGGCGTATTTAATTCTCATTTGTTTGACTTTAATATTTTAAAATTGATTTGTTATACTTTGGTCTGTTTTATTTTATTTTGTCATCTAATTGTTGGCCCAACTTTATTACTTACCCACATAAAGGTCACTGTACAACAACTATGATGATGATGATGATGATGATGATAATAATAATAATAATAACAATAATAATAATAATAACAACAACAACAACAACAACAACAACAACAATAATAATAATAATAATAATAATAATAATAATAATAATTTTATCTGTAGTACTTAATATTTGTGTGATAGTTTTACAAGGACCAATGCAATTTATTTGGTACTGTAGTGAATTTATAGTGATCTAATCTTTTTTTAATCTTTCGTTTTTGCCACAGGATTTTCTGCAGTATTTTGACCAACAGTAGCTGCATTTTAATCTAAAAACAGTGATATTTGTGTAATATCATGCTAAGGTTTTTTAAAATATTATCATAGATCTTTTTTAATGAGGACAGAGGAATTGAGACTTTGTTCATTTGACATAGGTTACTCTGGATAAAAGCGTCATCTAAAACATTACAGTATAAAATCTGAACGCATATCAGTATTTAAACTTTTTGTGAATTTATTTTATACTGAGCATGTTTTGGGTATTTTTATTTATTTATTTATTTTTTGAATATGCGGCCTTATACTGATTCAAGCAATGTTACTGAGGGAACTGACATGGCTCCTATAGTGTGGGCCTTCATAATGCAAACTGAAGAGGAAGATGAAACATCTCTGATCTACTGCCCTCTAGTGGCGAATTGAGAAACCTCCCAAATTAGCCTAATCTGCTTGAAAATGGGTAAATTATTTTTTAGAAATTATCTCTGAGATTTGGATGCGATTGTCCTGATTCCATTAAATTATCCTCAGAGCAAAAAAGAAACTAATATTGATATGTTTCGATTGAGGGCGTTTATAAGCTTATACTGCTAAAAAGGCGTTTCAGCTATTTCAAAATATGAGGTCTGTGAGATATGCTGTGTTTCAAAATATACCATAATTGGCAAAAAAAGTACTTTTTACGTGTATAGCATTTATTCAAAAGATATTTTGGGAATTTTTGCAATTTCTGGAATCACATTTTCCTCCTATGCTCTTGGAAGGTAGGTTGTTAGCCTAAATGCGTTTTTGCATCATGGTAACATTTCATTTTTACTGTAGTTCATTGTATTTTCTTATACCTACTGACACTGTTAATTAACAAATCACTTTGCGAGTTGTGACAATTCATACAGGGCAGATTAGTCAGTTTGGAGTCAGTCAGGTCACATGCTGCCTTCAAATGTTGTAGAAAGTGTCGTAATTATGGGCTGTCTGCACATGAACGACCGAGGTCAGTGGGTGTTGACCGATGATAGACTGTAAAAATACATGGTGGTAACTCACAAAGCCAGGATTTTCGGTTGTGATGTTGAGGAGATGGAGAGCATGAAAGTCGTCCCAGAAGAGAAAAGTGATGCATTACAGACTATTTAATTACTTGTCATCCTGTATAAATTTTATTGCTGTATGTTTCTATGTTACGTTTTTTTTTTTTGTTTAACTGTCGTCGCCTATTCTTGTATTAAATAAATTAACTGAAATATCAATTTACATGCCTCCTGTCCATTTTTCATCCTCATTCTGCGGCTGCCCCGCAAGGTCTATCTTTTGTTTTCTAAAATAAAACATCAGCCACGAAGACAATGCTTTTCTTATAGGTTTTACTGTGTTTTTATTTCAAACAAGAAACACTTCTGAACTCGGAGGTGGATTTTACGAGGAACACTTGAAGGTAGCAGTAGTCCCTTTGGAAGCAGCGAACCGGATTCCCAAACATGACAGACTGGAAAAGTCCGATTTGTCTGAAAGTCATCCTCATTGGGGACTCGGGGTAAAGAAAACTGTCTTTTTATCTCCAAAAAAGTAAACTTCATAATGTTTTACTTTACTGTTTTGTTGTCAGTTCTTTCACTTTCATTTGCAGTGTCTTCCCTTGATTTAACATGTGGTTACCATTCTTTTTCTTAAGTGATGAATAGAAAACCCGAGAATTTGGTAGATCTCCGTCTTTCTCTTTACTTATCTGAAATGCTGGATGAAAATAATTTCAGAATTCAAATATTTTCAGAACTGACCACATTTAAAAGTTTGTATTTATGTCTAAAGAAGGCGATGCAAAGAGAGGGAGAGGGAGAGATTTGAGTGTGGTGTCCCTTTACACGGTGTGTTGTATTTACACAGGGTGGGAAAGTCCTCCTTCATGAACAGATATGCGAACCACCGCTTCACCAACATGTACCGGGCCACTATTGGGACTGACTTTCTCACCAAAGAAGTAAACATAAAGGGGAGCACAGTCAATCTGCAGGTGATTAAACTAAAATAATCTGACTTGATTTATATCCACAGTGCTGGGTTTAATCTGCGCAGCAACTAGTGAAAACAAACATAAAAAATATAGGGACCATTATAGTGACATTACAGCACATAAAATGCAGTAAAGCATCAAAAGATTCATATCAACTCACAACTGAATATCACAGACACACTTCAAGCCCCTCTGGGAATAAAACTTAACTGTTTTTTTTTTCTTATTAGTGAGCAAACAGGAGTTACCCTTCACAACAGATGGGCACATATTGACACAGTTTCCCTTGGAGGTTTGCAGTTTTATGTTAATGGCCTCACTGTTGGTTCACTCTTCCTCTCAGATCTGGGACACAGCGGGCACAGAGCGGTTCCAGTCCCTGGGCACGCCGCTGTACAGAGGCACTCACTGTTGCATGCTGGTGTTCGACGTCACGTCCAAGTCCAGCTTCTCTGCCCTCAAGGTGTGGAGGGAGGAGTTCCTGATCCAGGGAGAGCCTTTCGACTCACCCAACTTCCCCTTCATTGTACTGGGGAACAAAACTGACCTGAGCAACCGTGAGGTTAGTCGAGGTGCACACAAGGTGCACACCCTTTATCTGACAGATATGCTGAGTCATGGATCCTGAGGTTGATATGGGTAGGACTGGGTGATATGGACAAAATCAGGTATCACTAAATCTTTGAACAAATACCTCAATATTGTGATGATATTGTAGGGATGATGCTGCTGTGGCTTTCCTAAGATATTTTCACAGGAGATTTTTGATAAATAATATTAGTAACGTGGATATAATGACCAAGCAGGTAGAGGCAAAAAACAGAACAGCTGGAAAAGTCTAATAAAGTCAGAAAATTTGATCCCACTGTAATGCAGCCTTTAAAACCAGGAAAAGACAACAGTTGCACCATATCACGATATTATGATATCCAAAATCCCAGATGATATCGAGGCTCATATCATGTTATCAATATAATATCAATATTGGGCCTGTATGTGGCCTATATTAGCCAGTAGCTGATATCTAATATTTTTGAATCTGACCATTTTTATGCCAAAACATTACAAGGATTCAGTGTTTTTCACCGAGCTTGACATGAAAAATTGACACAAGACAATACTGAACAAATACATAAGAATATAGGAGGGAATCATTGCAGGTTTTACAGAACTTTTTTGATGTGGAGGAATCTGCATCATATAGAATGATACTTGCTATTTAATAGAAGGCCCACTATAATGTACATTGATCTCACCCCGTGAAAACTCCCCTCTGTGTGCATTTTTACAATGACCAATTGTTTGTGTACTGGAACTGAGGTGATTCAGATTCCTGGGTGTGTGAAGGTCACATTTCCCACTCTGCAGCTGTCCCAAGCTTGATAAAATACACTGTTGGTTAATTTATGAGCATGTCAGCATCAAAAGTATAGTGAAATGACTAACACTCCATACAGGGAAGTGCAAATAAAATACGCTATATGCACTTCAACTCCTAAATGTTGAGCTCATTGCATTTTGTAAACACACCTGTGCAACACACACCTTTACTTTATAGGCAGTTTTTAAACTTGATTGTAGTTTTTCTGAGCTTTATGCCAATGTTATAGTACATGAATTATCTGCTGTATACTGATTCCCCCCTTGAATGATAACAGCTCTCTACTACAACAGGAGTGTTTGCTTTCCTTGCAGGTGTCTCGCAGGGAGGCGATGCAGTGGTGTGAGCAGATAGGAGCTCAGTACTTTGAAGGAAGCGCCAAAGAAGATGTGAATGTGGAGCAGCCCTTCGTGAGCGCGGCCCAAGCTGGTTTACAACAGGTAATTCCGCCAAATTTAACTTTGGTACTGAAGATTAAGAAAGACGCAAAATCCATTTATGTTTAACATGTTTATTTTTTGATGATAAAAGATACATTACTCCCTACAGTACAAAAAACACACATTGGAAAATACAGGACATTTCCAGATAACCTGCAAACAGCCGAGGGAAACTCGCAACAACTGTCAGTGCTGAGACCAGCACCTGTCCCAGTGTGGGAGGAAAAGTTCAGAGAGACCTCGGCACTGCTGATGATGACCTATCTAACAAGGGTGCAAAAATAGTGACCCAGCAAAGGTACTGTGGAAGGAAAGGACACAATTGTATACCACATGGAGAGAGGAACAAACTCATTAAATGTCTTTTTTTTTTTTTTTTTTTGAGAACCTTCAGCTTATGGTCTAACTTAAGGCATCACTACTAAAATACACTGCTTTTGCATGCATGTCTAGTTTTGTTCAACAGACACACTGACACGCACAAAATTATGAATGCATATGAAGAGAAAGTTCATTATAGAAATAAATCAGGAGAAACCACAAACGGAAACCAAGGTGCCAGACTTGCCAGCCAGAAAAAGGCGTCAAGCTGAGCCTTGGCTCTGTTCTCCCTGGCCGTTACTATCACAACTTAATCTGCCCTTACAAAGTACTGATATACACTCATGTCCAATCAGAAACCTCCTCCTCCTCCCTATACAAGTTTTGTATTGTAATGAACCTAGCAGTGATTCAGACTCCTACAGTGAATCAGCTTGACAGATGCAAATTAGAACAATCAGGGAGACTGTATATATTTATATATATATTTCTGTTTCTTTTATAAGTAAAGACACAAAAGGCAATCAAGAGATGACCAACATGTAAAAACAGTTTGTTACAGGTAATTATATAAAAGGCCAAGATGTTCTTTTTTTGTGTTTTATTCTTGCTATATGAACGAACTAATTTACAAGTGAGTACACTCTGGCTATGTAAGCTTTCTTCCCAAGACATCCCCATTCAAAACATACGGGTATACACGTCACAGTTAGCTTGCACACCATCTGTAATTTGAAATACAGAGCCGTGGAAGAAAAAAAAATTAAAATTTATTAAATGGATTCACATACATCAATAGGATAGGGCAAATAAGTCTACTAATATAATTTGCCATTCTAAAAATTAAAGAAAAGGTGGGACAACATTCATGAGCATAAAAGCATAGGACAGCTGACTGGGATATATGGGGAAGGGTATGAAAGAAATGATCTTATTTTCCTCATTATACTCCTTGAATTTCCATGTTTGGCAAACACAAAGCAACACAAGCACTGAGTAAGTTGTAGTAAACAAAGTAAAAGCTCTCCTCTCCCTGGGTCCATTTCAAAGTTCCCTTCAGTCCTATAACCTCTGCGATTCTACTTGGAACAAATACAAAAGTCTTTCTCTCTGTCATTACCTTCTGTTACAACAAGAACATACAACCAACTGAATGAACATTTAAAAATATAGTGGCTACCACAACACAGCCACCCCTCTTCCCACAAACACAAACTATGGGGATGAACAACAGTTAAAAAAAGTGATGTTTTAAAAATGCACACTTGACATACACATACACACAGGAAAAAAAAAGCTTAAAAAATACAAAAATAAACTACACAAAAGATCTTCTGCATCGTTGCTTGCTAATTTTTTGGGAATATTTTGCAAGATTTTTTTGTGTGTGCTGCAAGTCTCAGTCCTAGCAAAGTCTATGTCGTTCATTCTCTACAAATCTCTTCCTTCGCCATTCTTTTTGTCCACTTCATTGTGTCAGCCATCAGTCCTCATCTTGGGGTAAAAAGCGCACAGTGATGACAATACCAGGAAACTGGAGTCCAGTACGATGTCTGTACAGACTTGGTTCTCGATGAAGCAAATTTGTTTTGAGCGAAAAAAAGAAAAAAAAAAAAGAAAAGAAAAAGGATGTCCCCTCTCTTTGAGGACAAGTGCTTTGTTTCCATACAGATTTTTCCTCTCATCTAAACTAATGCCTCCACTGCTTTTTCAGCACTGTACATCTTCTCATGTAGTCTCTCTCTACATCCCCAAGAATCACAAAAAAAAAAAAAAAATTGGAAAAACAAAAACAAAACAACAAAAAAAGGGTAACATTACGCTCAGGCTGGCTCCCAGTTTGTGAAAGATGTAAATGCTTCTCTACACTGCTCAACTACTGAAACAAGCCAAAAATAGATATTAAAGGATGGGAGGGGATGTGACTGAAAAAGGTATAATGTGCTTCTAAGTTTGTGTTGCTCTAAAAATAGTACGATCAACAGAACAAGGAGGGAGGAGGGTTTTATCTACAGAAACATCTCAGATTGACTTTCATCTTGGCTTCACACTGTTGTTCTGCCTCCATTGCTGGCTTGATCTGAGTCAAACTTGAGGATGAAGGATGAGATTAGGATGAGGATGAAGAGGTGGAGGGGTCAGTCTTCCTGGTAAAAGGACAGCGAGTGGAAAGGGGACAAGAAACTGGGAGGGGGGGCTCTGGGCAACCTCACTGGTCCGTCCTTGCTTTCTTTGGACCAGCAGCCTTACTGCAGAGAGCAGACAGAAACCAGAATGAGTTTTGCATCGATTATTCATTAGTGCTGATCGCTGCCTTATTCATGTTTGTATTACACGCACAGGCTACTTACGTATCAGGGGAGGTGCCTGGTCTTTTGGGGGCAGGTTTTGCAGAGGCGGCATCTTTGCCAGATTCTATACATGTACACAAAATGAATACAAATGAGTGCACAAAATGAAAGGCATTCCTTCATCCATTAATGAATTACCCTGTATTTACAAATAGCTATAAGCTAGTATGTTAAAAGGCGTGCTCACCTTGTAGCCATCGGACTTGGGTGGCGGGACCGTAGCCCTTCTCATTGCGGGCAGCAATGCGGAAGATGATGGCCGGCTTGGTGGTGTAGTCAATGTGGGCGTTGGAGAGGCTGGACGACTGCACCAGGCAGGAGGGGTTGGGCCCGCAGTACACACGCATGAAGGCGAGCTGGGCAGGGGTGGAGGCCTTGGCTTCGGCCGTCTGGTTGCTCTGGATGGCCAGGTACACCGAGTATTCAATGATTTTCCCTGACGTCACAGAGGGCGGCTCCCAGGTGAGGTGGGCACCATCTGGGCTCTGTGGAGGGAGATTAAAGAAATGCTAATCAATGCCAGAAACCAAATAGCAGGTCGTGTTGTTAGTAGGCTTTCCATACTTCCCGTAGACATTAAGGCTACAAGCAAGTCAAGAGCATCTCCCATGATTGGCGCAAGTTGCCCTGGGTCTAATTGATTGTTTTTTTTTTTTTTGTAAGTGCACTGTCTTGGACATTGCTGCTTGAAGCCTAGGAACTTTTTGGCCTCTCGGTGGTGATGTGGTGGGCCAATCAGTTTCATTTTGTAATTTTGTAATACTGAATATGAATGTAAAACCACATCATTCCTCAAACGTTAGGGCCAGCAGAAGCCCAGAAAAATGAACAACAGGTGGACAGAACCCAATCCATAGTCCCTTCCCTGATTTTTGATTGGCCAGGACAAACAAACAAAGAAAAAAAGAACTTTATAAGCTTGCTGACCTTGCTGATTTTGATGGCACAAGGTGCCCCTGGGAAGCCTGGTAGGCAAGTCTTGAAAGCGGAGATTTCGGAGAAAGCTCCACGACCACAAGCATTGATTCCAGCGACACGGAACTTGTAAGCCGTGCCAGGCTGTAGTTCCATTTTCTTCATCTGGGTATAGTCTGGCATGATGCCAGAGTCATCCTGTCATACAAAAGATGACAGAGTTAGCGATGTACTGAGCTCACTAAATTTCAGTCATTAAAATATTAAATAAGACACCTGTGACACTCACATCTCCTTGTGAGTCATCCGCTGGCACATAAAAGTGGGTGACCACCATATTTGTCACTTTAACAATTCCAACATCGAACCACTGGTTCTCTTTCTTTACAACAGGCTTCACTGGTGTTGGCTGAGGGGCTTGTTTCTGCGGGAAAAAAGCAAACATTTAAAATGATGCCAATGCCATCGAACGTCTCCCTTTGATTTGAATGAAACAACCAGAAAGTCAGTGATGCTAGTATGACTCACCCCTCCCTCAATGCCGTTGGCCACCTCTGCTAGAGCAGTTGCAGCCTGCAGCTTGGCTGGACTTGCGACTGATACAGAGGGCGCAAATGTGCTCGATGGGGCTAGAGCTGTGGTGTTGAGAGAGCAAAACAAAAATTCATTACAAGAAATGCAAAAATCCAATAATATGTAATTACAGGTATCAGGCAGTTAAATTTAAAGCTTTTAAAGGTCTTCTCAAGATAAATTTGAACTAATTTAAGACTGATTTTTGGACAAATCATCTTATCTTTAGGTTAGATAGCAAGCTGCTACTGTAATTTTTCTTGGCTTTCTCTCTACACTTACTAAAGTGAATAATATGGCTTCTTGTGTGCATGTAAACACAGTGCTTAAGACTAAGTATAGAGTGGGTTAGGTTAATGCACAACAGTCATTTTCTCAGCAGGTAAGTGCAAGTATAAAGACAGATTCAGTTCAGGTTCACAGATTTGTAACATCAGAAATGTGGACTTTCATGCAGAAGAGCAAGACAAATTTTGAGATATTTTTAGATACAATGTTTGTTGCAATTAAGACCTCATAAATTAAAATTTAAGACTACTTAGCGACTTTTAAGGCCTAATGTTGATAAAACTGAATTTAAGACAAGGTAAGGACCTGCAGACACCCTAAATTACAGAAATGCATAAAGTCTTACTCTCAGCGGTGGTACGTGGCAGCAGTGATGCCACAGCACTGGTGACTGCAGCAGCCATCTCATTGTGCCCGTTGCTCTCTACAGAGGGATCATTGAGGCTGTCGGCGGGGGCAAGGCCTTCGGTCGGCAAGCTTGCATCAACGGCGCCCTGCTGTGCAGCGGCATGAGCTTCCTGCAGCTGCTGCTGCTGTTGGACCAGCGCTGCCAGCTCCTGCTGGGTCAACATGATGGGGATGCTAGCAGGCTGCTGGCTCTCTCCACTGGAATCACCCTCATCTGTAGGGGTAGATAATGTACAATTTCTGAGATTCAGACACACCCCCAACAAGAACCTCATGAAAGATGGCAAATCTCTTAGTGAAGTTGTTGTAGTCTGACTCAATGGATGGTTCATGTGGAGACAGTGCCTAATAATTCCCACCACAGATAGCAGACAGTCTAGTCTTCTACCAGCCGATTACAGTTGCCCATTACAGTTCAGTGTCTTACATAGCAGCAACAGAAAACCAAGTGTAGAGCACGAGAACTCACTCATAACGGCTTGCTGCGCTGCCTGGAGGACAGCCTGGATAGCCAGGGCCTGGGCTTCTTCAGTGGCTGCTGCCTGAGCCGCCGCCTCTGCTGCTGCAGTGACAGCCAGCTCCTCGTCAGACAGTCCCGTCACCATGAGGGTGGCTCCCTGACCCTCAGACATCAGCTCTGAGGGCAGGTTCAAGGCAGTCGCTGCTGCTGCTTCTCCCTGGAACAAAAAATTACCGCAAGTCCATCAATTGGCTGTCAAAACATGCACACTTCATATCACTTGCACAGATTTTTCTCACTTTTATGGCTCTAGGTGTCTTTTTTTAACAAACAGGAAAAAAATACTAAGTTGAGTGTAATTTCCTTTCAAAACGCTTAGTACAAACAGGCTTCCTGAGATATTCTGTTTACCTCTGCTTGTGTCTCCATAGCGGTGGCTCCTTCCTCTGCAGCTGCAGCCTCTGCTGCTGTTGTCTCATCAGTCTGCATGGGCTCTTCTGTGGAGCTGGCTGCAGCACTTGCTCCCTCTGCGATTGATGAGATAGACTGGGGAGGAAGATAAAACATAAGCATGGGCTGTGGACCAAAATGGAAATATCCTCAAACCTACATGTTTCGCTTGCATTTCACCACCAGTTACTGACATGCAGCCTCTAGAAAGGAGCCCTGTGAAGATCACGTTTTAGCTTTGTGATGAGTAGAATTTCCATGCAAAATAATCAACTTTTATACCTGTAAAATTAGCATTGGTGTTTAGACTGTGTGCTACTGCTGTCAGTAAATGAAAGCTGATCTTACAGGTACAGAGGGTCCAGGGGCCGGTGTAGACTGAGTGACAGTAGTGATGGCCCTGCCCTGGGTGGTGGTAGCTAGGCCTGTTCCTGCAGTACTAGAAGCCACTTCTGCACTGCTGGTAGCTTCTGTTCCCTCCTCAGTCTGCTGGGCTGCAGATGGATACAAAAACAATTAGGCTTCACTTGTAACCAATAAAATCACCATCAGAAACAACAGAATGCAACACAGGCATCTAATATGCAGAAAATCAGCACTTGCACATGGAAACGGGCCATGTGAATTTCTGCTTATGGAAGTACAAGATCAAATGTATGAAATGACAGACGTTGAGGTAACAGCAGAAAAAATGAAGAACCAAGAGCATGTAGAATTTTGCAAACAAAAGTCTTGAGAAATAATCCAACGTTTTGTCGAGGTTTGCAACATCTTTGCAATGGACCTCTATGGAAGCCATGTATTAATAACAGCAGAAACATCAGTGTTAAACATCTGAAGCTACCACACATGAGGTTAGCATCTGCAATATTTATGATTAGATAAAACCACTCAAAACTCAAATCACTTTCAAAGACTGATGCCAAAAATGAGTTGGTAGGAATAGTGCCTTGGACAGCAGTTATATCCTGTAAAATCTGCTTTACCTGTGCCCTCACCAGTCTCCATGCTGCAGGTGGCAGTGGTGGCTGTGTTGGTGGTCCCGGTCTCGTGTGTTTCACAGGGTGGGTTGGAGCAAACCCTCTGGACCAATCCTGTCTCTGTGCTGGTCTGGTTGCCTCCCATGCTGGAGGTGGCTGTGGACGGGGTGTTTGTGGTCCCCGTCTCGTGGGTTTCACAGGGCGGGTTGGAGCACACCCTCTGCACGGTGCCCGTCTGGCCTGCGCTCATGTTGGATGACGCCTGTGTGGAAGTGTTGGTGGTGCCTGTCACATGGGTCTCGCAGGGTGGGTTAGAGCACACCTGCTGCACCCCTCCTATGTTGGCTGAAGCTGTGGTAGCTGTGTTGGTTGTCCCAGTTTCATGGGTCTCGCACGGTGGGTTGGAACACACACGCAGCGCAGACATGTTAGCTGATGCAGTTGTAGCGGTGTTGGTGGTGCCCGTTTCGTGAGTTTCACAGGGGGGGTTGGAGCAGACCTGCCCAGCTCCAATGGTGGCAGACGATGTTGTGGCTGTGTTGGTGGTTCCGGTCTCGTGGGTCTCGCAGGGCGGGTTAGAGCAGACCAGGGTAACTGTACCGGAGCCCTCACCAGCTCCTCCAGCCTCAGTGGAGCTGGGCTGCTCAGAGGTTGGAGAGGCCAGGATGGAGACTGGGAGATCTTGCACTGGCTGGGCCTCCACTCCACTGGGGGTTGTGATCAGAGTCACCTGGGTGGGCTGGTTCTGGTGGGAGGGAAGCTAGGAATCAGTTTCTGCATCATTTAAATCACATGGCACATTCCAAACGCAAATAAGCACCTTTCATCTCTTTCACTAACTTTTGTTTAGTTTCTTTTCTTTGTGGACACCCTTACATCACTGCTTTTTTCAGAGGAGAACATGTCTGTGACCTTTGTGGTTCTTGTTTCAGATTCTGTTCTGCTCTTTCCAAATCGCTCTGGAGTGTGAACTAAATAACTAAAATGTAAATGTAATGAGCAGAGGAAGGACAAGAGCTGCTTGGCCATACCTGCACTGTGATGGTGGAGGAGGGCAGTGTGGAGGCAGAAGTCAGGCTGGTCTGGGCTGCTGACACTGTAATGGCAGTAGGGCTGATGACCTGGCTGGACAGGGTGGCGATTGTGCCCAGTGTGGTGACGGGGGTAGCCAAAGAGGCATTGGCACTGGCCACACTGCCTCCAGCCAGGCTAGTGGAGACTGTACCAGTGACTGTCCCCAGAGTGGTGACACCTAGAGGGGATAAAATGGTGTTTTCGAAGGACAATCCAAATGACCCAGAATATATGTTGGACACAGTCTGTTTGACATTACACCAAATAACCAATCACAAGAGCATCGATTCTTTTGCCCTTACCAGTGGTTCCCTTGACGACCAGGGTGGTGACAGTGGGCTTGACAGCAGACACTGTCACTGGTGTAACAAGTCGCACACCACCCACCGTGCTCATGGGCACAGTGCGGAGAATAGTGCCTGGCTGCCCAGGAGCACCCTTCAATACCACCTAGAGAGACACAAACAGATTAATCTCTCAGCAGCTAGAGCCGCATAACTGCTCTCTACTAGATTAGACAACCAACATATATCTAAAGTACAAAGATGAGTGCACCACTGGAGTATGTTTTCCAGGGGGTTGGTACCTGAGTCAGTCCCTGCTGGCCAGCTGCAGTGCCAAGTTTAGGCACAGCAGTGATGATTTTGCCAGGAGTCCCAGTGGTCATCATCTTTGTTGTAAGGATTGTGATTGGTGTCTTCATGCCTGCGCTGCTCGTAACACCTAAAAGGAGATCCACAGTCAGCATGCATAGTGGAAATCAACTTTGCTCTTTTGACTGTGTTCTTATGAACAGCCATTTAGATACAAAGCGTTGAGTTAAACAGCATTTGCAAATCATTCTTACAGTTTGTTTAACCTACTGCCAGAAAGTTCAGAATATCACAGGAAACTATTTTTAAGTCAATTTACCTACCATCACAACATCAAAATTCACAGTGACATGTAAACACTGCCCATCTGGTACTCCAACCATGTTAAGACAATCAATTTCATTCAAATAAAAAACAATACTGTTTGACCCTGGTTTTGTTAATACTCATAGAACCGTACTGACCCTGCTTAATTTCCGTAAGTAATCTCCTTAAATTAAACAAGAAATGTTAGAGCTGCTCAGTGATGTGTAGCTGTTACAGTGGTTATTTCTTCTTCTTCTGTTCCTTTCTGGCAGACTAGATTAGCTACTAGGCACAATGCTATCTCCTCATACAGTTTGTTAAATAAAAATCAAGTTAAACTATTACAAAAGGGGGAAGGGGAGGGGGGCATCAATAGTTGTTTAAATCCTTTTGTACAGGCCGGCAAGTACAGGCCATAGCCATCTTTTCCACAAACCAATGCTTCTCATGTCATCTGAGTCAGGTTTAAGTTGTTATTTTTAAGAGTTCAGACCTGTGGCTCCAGGCTGGGTCATGATGGCCGACATAGGGATGGTCTTAATGATGGTGGTGCCTTGCTTAGTAGTTGTAGGAGACATGCCACTGATGTTGAGGATAGTGGGCTTGTTTCCTGTGCCTCCTGCCTGGGAAGTCGTGATGATGGTGGTGGGCTTGCCATCTGTGGAGGTCACCAGCTTCAGGATAGTGCCGGCTGGGAGAGGACCCTTAGTCTGGGGAGAGAAGTGCAGGTTATGCAAACCATCAGTTGAAAGGCATCTGGTGCCTGTCTCAGGAGTTTTAAGCTACCTCCTGTTTTTTCCTGCACTCATGCAGATAGCTGACCTGTATGATCTGTGTGAGAGGGTTAGTGGAAGCCTGGCCTGTGACAGCTGATGTCTGCACTGGCTTGGTTTGTACCACAGACATCATCTTGCCAAGGTTGGAGATCTGCCGACATAGGAGAGAGACTCAAGTTCATGAGTCACCAGAGAACATCGGACAGCATAGGGAGTTCAGTGGGGCAGGTGGACCACTGAACTGGTGGGTCTATGCATCAATCCAGCCCTAACTGACTGACAGTCATGCAGACCAATGCAACTCATGCTGCTTGTTTTCTTAGAGTTCTCCAGCAGTCACTGTAGGCCAACTTTAACTCCCCCAACCCCATTGGTTCAAGTTCAGAGCATGTTGTCACCGTCTTGTGACAAGACAGATAAACAGAATCACACACTTAAGTGTGCTAAAGCAATTTCACAGACCCCCCAATTTACAGCATGCGTGTGAGAGCATCAAAGGCTGCTCTCAGTATGATATTCCAGTACTGTTAAATGCCACAGCATTCCCCCAGAGTCCTGTTCTCTTACCAGAGTGCCGCTGCTGCCCATGGTGAGGGGGCTCTTGACCAGGGTGATGGTTTTGGTGACTCCTCCCACCACAGTGGTTACCACCTGGGCCTGCTGGGCCACTGTGACTGTGCCCGACTTGTGCACAGTGATGATGGGTCTGGTGGGAGTGGTGGGAGAGGACACAGTGGCTGTGCCCACCTGGGCTGCAGCAGTCTTCAGCATCCGGGTCGCTGGGTTACTCACCTACAAGCACAACATTATATTAATAACTGACCTGTGGCCAGACAGCACAGCACACAACATTCAAAGTCTGAGCATTTAAAGAGATCTGTACCATAACAGGAGAGGCCACTTTGACTGTAGTTGTGCCAGGAGAAACGGCTACTGTTTTAAGAATGGTGGCACCCGCAGGAACATTGAGCACAGTGCCAGCAGACGAAGGTGGGATCTTCTGTGTTGCCGCTGCTGCTGCGGCTAAAGCTGCCATGCCACTCATCTGAGGGCTACTGCCGATTGGCTGCACAAAGGAGATATAAGCATTTATTGAGCAACTTTGTTTTTTTTTTAACTAAGATAAACTAACCAAACTAAAAAGGTACGGACTATTGCTCTTACCGATCCTTGGGTGGTCTGGGCAGGCACTACCATACGAACACCTGGAGGAAGAGATGTCACGGTGACGGGCGATTTCCCAGCCTGGTTGGGGCGGACAGTGACAATAGAGGTACCAGTGGCAGACTGGGGAGCTGCAACCTTCAAGATAGCTGCAAAAACGACAGAGGACTCAGTCATTAGATTCTCCATGTGGAATATCTGAAAATTCTTTGACTTTGCTGTTTTAGCGACCTGGATAGACAGGAAATGGTTAGGGAGGCAGGGTTTTTTCTGGCTTAAAATGGGCTCTGGGGATGGCGAAGTGCTGTTTTTTTATTATTCCATAGTGTTGCTCACTATGAAATAATAAAAAGAAATCACACTTGGGAGCACAAAGAGCTGTGTGGGCACTCTTCCTTTTTCACAAATTTCTTGTTACTCAGTGGCATTGAACTATAATAAACTCTCGCAATTACAATACTAATATACTATAAATTTTATTTTAGATCAGTACCCAGCACCTACTAAACTACATGGTTGTGTGTGTGGCGTGTTGTTTTTATGTAGTGAGACAGAGCACAGTCTGCTGTGGTTGAAGGAACTGTTTAAAGCACGGGCTACTATCCAAGATTGGAAGTGTCATCAAAAGAAAACGGACAAGCCAAGATTGACTCAAATCGATATGTGCAAGCTTGAATACTAAATGGCAGCAGGGCAAGCATCGACAATAAACATCACTCGGATCATTTACATGAAAAAACAATCATCTATTCGTTTCTATCAGTATAACTAACTGCAGCTCACTTTCCTGTTAATGTGAGACAGCCCACAATTGTTGGGGGTTAAAGTAAAGAAGACTGCTGACTGCTGTTCAAGCTTTGATGCGCCCTCTCCTGGCTGGAGCGTCACATTGCACCAAAAGCAAACTATTCTAAACAAAGTAAATTTTTTTTTCCATTATGTTGTTTCTCATTTATTCAATTTGGCACTGGAGGATAAGGCTTTGGCAACCACAAAAAAATGAAAATTTCAATAGGGAAAAAGCCCTGAGAGGGGAACAGGACAGAGCGATACCACCAGTGTAATACCTGTCTGTGGGAGGCTCTGAGCAGCAGGTGCTACAGCAGCGGGTGCTGGACTCTTTGGCGAGTTCCCAGGTAGTGAGGGCGTGGCGCTCAGGGCTGGTGAGGTTGCAGCTGTAGCTGCTGGGATGTCATATTTCTGCAGCTGCAGAAGGTAGGTATCAGCGGTGGAGACAGCACCCCAGCTCACCTCCAGCGAGTTGGTGTTGGCACGGACTAACTGCACCCTGGCAGGAGCATGTGGCCGCTCTGGATGGGGGGGTGGATAGGGGCAAGAGACAATAAATTTAACACTGACTGTACAAAACAATTTAATAGTTTGAGCTAGTGGAGTAACTCCCAGTAACTGACCAATAGTGTTACACCACACCTGGATGAAAGCAGCTCACAAAAAAGTGGAACAACAGGGTTCGCAAAAAGCAAATTACTAAAATGACAGGGAGGGAAGTTATTGTAATGTGCAAAAATCACTTTTCATATCATTTTCATAGTTACAGCACACCTACCAGTTTCCAGGTACCAGAGGTCTTTACAGCAAACTTGGTTGTTCCAAGCTTTACGATAACCATCACGGCCACTCCAAACATAAAGTCTGGAGTTGATGGCCACGGAGCAATGGCCTGCACGGGCCCTGGGGATGTTATCCTCAAGAGTATCCATCAACACTGTCTCCCAACACATAGTGTCTAAAAACAGAGAGATAAGAGCACAGAACACAAATATTAACATTGGTGAATGAATGAACCGTAACTTTATCAAGGTGTAACACTGAGCAATAAATATAGCTGAGCACAAACCAAGATTTAGACAGGCAAGAGTGTTTGTGCACTTCCATTCCTTCTCGTGTGTGGCAACCTTCACATCATCCATTACAAGAGGAACCCATCCTCCAAAGACGTACATCCTGTAATGTGACAGATTTAAACTACAGTGAGATACTGCTACAACAGACATCCTGCCTGTTCTTAAACCAAATGTATCAATATAAAAGCACAACATTTAATGTATAATTTTAATGTTTAAGTTGCAGCAGTTCACTCACTTGTTTGTGATGGTGGTGGCAGAATGAAGACTTCTGGGGAGTGGTGCTGTGCCGCTTACTGACGGTTTGTTCCAGGTCAGGGTGTCTGGAGACAAAGACAAGAGCAGGAAATGCATGATCCAAAAGCACCAATGTATTTTGATGCGCTACAGAATAAATTAAACCATAAAAAGCAGCTTCACACACAGACAATATTCAGATTGTTATTTCAAGGACACTTCAGAAACCCACCGATGTCAAGTGTCCACAGATCTCCAAGACGACAGCCACTCATCCCTCCATAAATAATCAGGCGAGACTTTCGACTTGTCTTCTCTGTGTACACCACAGCAGTGTGGCTCTCACGGGGAGGTGGCAGAACTCCATATGTGATTGGTATATCCCATCCAACCACGCTGGAACCCGCACGAAGCTCAAGGGTGTACAGATCATTCAGGTATCTGAGGAGCAAAAACAACTTGGACATTAGCCACGCTCATTTTGCAATTTCATCCTATTGAGCCTATCAAATGTAGTAGAATCTCCAGCAGTGAGCGTCCCATCAACCCCTGCCGGAAAAACATTTGTACCTGGGAATGTTGTTTTTGGGGTCTTCACTGTCATTGGCTAGTCCACCAAACAGATAACATTTGTTGCCCACCAGGGAAAAACTATGGCCAAGGCGAGGACAAGGAGGGGGCCCATTCTTTGGGTTCTTTGCTTTCAACTTTTTCCATTCCCATCTGCTGGCCTAAAAGAGAAAACAAATTAAAAAACAAGACATAACCAAGGAATTAGGTCACAGCATATGGCGCAAAACAAGTCAACACAATCTGACAAGATCTCTTATTCTTTTCTAACCTTTAAGTCAATTCTTTGTTAAAACTGCATATAAATATTTACTAAAACATTTTTTCTACAGTATTTACTGTTTTTTTTAAAATAATGTATAGTATTTGTGTGCTTCTATTCCACTTCGCTGTCGAATACATTACTTTTGATGATGCAAAAAAATTTCCCCCTCGGGACCAATAATGTGAGTTATAAAGTGCAACACATTGAGAATGGGTTTCCAAATCTAATATTTAACAGTGATGACAGGTAAAAGTTACTATGGTTACAGTTATCCACTCAAAGGGCAAGATGCAGGTCATAAAGATGAGTTTATTCGTTGTATATGCCTCTTGTTGCACTTAAAACCCAGAGCAGAGAAAGTTGGCCAAGTCTACCTATTTCCGCCATCTGTTTCCCCCACAGCAACAGGCTCCGATGTAGATGAAGTGGTCATGTGATAAGCACAGACAGTACCCACTTACAACTAGACACATCTTGCAATATGTAAATGACACCAGTATACAAACTGTACAGAGTGGCCAAGACAGAAATCAAAACAGTAACATTCTGAAAAGCCTGGTCTAATTGCATGAACTCTAAAAAGTTACTTCAAATGAAGAGCAAAACACATCTGACCACTTCAGCTGTGGTGAACTACTTTTCTGTGACCTGATTATGACTGGCACATGCATCTTTAAAAACATTTAGTTATTTGATGGAAACAGAGATGAGCAAGTTATTACCTGTAGTTCATAGAGATCATTACTGTATTTTCCATACTCCACCATTCCACCGAACACCAACAGCCTTGTGCCATCACAAACAAAACCGTATGCAGCACAACCAGGGGGAATATCACCACGGACTGCTGGGATAAACCACTGGTTTGTTGCTAGAAATTAAAACAGTCACATTAGTGAAATAGCAGTTTGCCTATTTATGTTAACCAGTTCATCAAAGAGGCAGGAAATCTATTCATTTCTGATGAGTAGAGCCTCTGATCAACACAGCTGGTGAATATAAGTTTAACCCTAACTTTGAATACAATTAGTCTTTGGGGCATACAGCATGTTTAAACCACACATCTTCCATTTTATTTTAGCGCGCCATTTTTTACATGCATTGAATCCTTGCGTCCAGCAGAGGGAGCCAAATTTAATCAGGCATTGATCTGGCCTGCGGAGGCCCGTGCAGTCCTTCTTTCTGTTCAACACGAGTCAATTAATCAAAATAAATCAATAACCGTTTAAACTTAAGGGTTGGCGTGAGAAAAAACGTCTCTGTAGACAATTTCACAGTTGCAGAAATCTGACATGCATTAAAATATCAACGATCAGAGAGGCATTCCGCAAAGTTCTGCATACAAAGTAATCTTACCTGTGTTGTATACGTGTAATTCATCAACAATCCCTTCGTTTCCCCCGCCAAAGACAACCATGAGCTCCTTTATGGCCACGGCTCTGTGTCCATGTCTGGGCCGAGGAACGGGACCGGACCATCCGAGGACCCGCTTCCATCGCGGCTGCAGAACCGACCCTGTGGTCCCAGATACCGCGGAACCGGGAGTAGACATGTCTTCTACGGGGTGGAAATGATGGACATGTCTTGAACAAATTATAAAGATTGTCAACTTAACAATAACGCCGGTGTGTAACTACCGGCATCGAGATCTACAATGTAACTTTTCAAACAGTCCGTGCGGTCATGGCTGTTGAAAAGCTCAGCAACTGGCCGCTATCTGAAAAAACGGAACAAAAATCACAACTAATAACTCCGCGTACTCCCTTGTTAATTGTTTACGATAAACATGGGTATTCGGCTCATGCCACGAGAAAAACAGAATGAAATATATCCATCATCCAAGTTTTGTTGTGTACACCGCCGTAGTTGCTTCCAACCATTGAATTCAATCCATGGAAGCAGCCATCTTGCAACCAAACAAACCCCCGCTACTGCCACTCTGAAAAATGGCGGAAGCGAATGAAAAAGACAAATACATGATATCAACACTAACTAAAAAATATGTTAAAACATGAACAAGTCAGTATTACACATACTGTTATCCGAGCCACCAAAAAGTCAACGATATATATATCCAAACTAACAGAATCCATATATGATTAGAACCGTTTGTAGGAGGCAGCTATTTTCATGCTTCTCTGGGAGTCGCCATATTGTAGCTAGCAAGCTTAGCATTCGGTGCACCCCATTTTAACAATTAAAAACAATGGAAAAAACATTTGAAGCTTATTTTGGTCAGTTATGCGCCGAAGAAAAAACATTTCAAAACTGGTGTCGAGCATATCGGCGATAAACAGAAAATCGTGAGCGCAATCTCACAATTTCAAATCAGCTTTCTAGCTAGCTACGCTTCGTTAGTACTAGCGGCTAGTCGGTCAACCCAATTTGCCCATGCTAACAATGTTAGCTTCATAGCTAGCATCTGTCAAAGCGTCGCCAAATTTTACAATTAAATGCAAAATAATTCCCCTGTGTTTTGAAATGCATTATATACCTGATACAGTTACAGTTGCAACAATTCGCTCACAACGTAGCTAAACAGAAATAAACTGCATAAACAGAATGTTATTATGTTTCATGCCGTCTCTGGAAGCAGCCATCTTTTCGACAATCGGCCTACTTCTAAAGCTCCCACAAGAAAAATGGCCGGGCGGTTTGCCACAACAAAACATAACAGTTCATAAAATGCGCCATTATTTCAGCACTCTACTTACTTATTTCGATACAGTAATTGCAAAAATACGAGTAGGTGGTCTTATCTCGAAGCAATAATCCAAATTCATTCGATTTTTGAAGAAGTATTTCCTCTCATGCCTGCCTGGAAGCTGCCATCTTCTTGACAACCAGAGGCGGAGGAAAATGGAAGGGACTTGGCGTCACCAGGAGTAAACATGGCGACAGCGGTAGACTCAACAAACAGTTAAGGCTTTAGCGTATATGTTTATTTTCTTTCTCGTTATTTATCGGCATAGCGTGTTCTGTGTAGTAAAATGAGTTAGTGTGCTGCTGAAATATTTAGAAGGTAAACATATTACAAGTTTCGGCACATTACAACAAGTTGCCTTATAACACTACATTGTCCCATACTAAAGATGGCGACATGACTGAAGGAAACCCTATATTTCAGTTTTTAAACTGAAATAGAGGTTGCTCCACAGTAAACATGCTTAAACATATACAAATGTGTCCAAATACTGTTTATAAGTACTAACTTAGATTTAGTGCTCACACATATAAAAGTTGCCACGCCCACGTCACCGATTAGCGCGCCCCCTAACGTGTAATTGAATTACTAGGTCGAATCAAGCAAATAGGCGGTCAAAATCAACTGTAAATAAAGTGCTATACAAACAGGATTGGGTAGGAACGTATATGTAATCGGGATTACAAAAAATAAGTAGCTATAATCAGCCCAGATTTTATTTGAAAATGTGTAATTCAATTATAGTTACATAGTCAAGGATTACTTGATTACATTTTTGATTACGTCTTTAAAGTATGGCAATTTAAAACCTGTCGAACAGCTCCTCAACCATTGTGGCAACATTTTAACCCCCAGAGGAACCGCTAGACATCAACATTTCGAACAAGTGCTTCTCTTGCACTACAACAGCAAACTCCTTAGATTAAAAAACATCAATCTGTGATGTAGGCTATTTTCAAAATGAGAGACAAATGACAAAAATCGACATGAGCAAATCAAATATAGGCCCAATACATTAAGCCTACTTGACAGTCCCTGCATCATTTAAATCCTAAGATATTTTTGTTATGTTCAATAGGCAATGTGAGGAAATCACAAATGCAGTCATTCACACTCCTCAGGGCTTCTGAAATAGCAACCGGAAATTGATTTCATCTTTAATCTATTCTGCATCATTTCTCTACCTGTGGCTATGTCATTGCAAGTGCAATATGTGCAAAACTATTGATGAGATGAAACTTCAAGTGAGTTAGAGCTCTGCTTCTGGAAAACCACCAAAATGGTTATTATTCATTCTTAAACAATTGTTAAACTTCTAAAAATGTTCAAGTCTAGTGAGTTTTGCTGAAAGGATTGACCAACTTTATGTATCTTAAGATGAGCCTCAGACTGGCCCATGCAGGTTATCCTTTGGTCTGACTGTGCCACACTCCTTTTCCTTACTGCTTTTATATAAATTGAAATTCACCCCTTAATCTGTCTTTCCCTGTTGTAAATCTGCCTGCTCTGCTTTCTCCCATATCAATTAGGAAATGGCACTCATTAAGAAATGCTACACTTGTATATAGATTGATAGACCAAACCTGATATTATCTGAACCAGAAAGATTTCTAACAATTTTCCATTTCCAAATTTGTAATACTCTTGTTTAAAGTTATTTAAGTACATGAAATACTAAAATTAGATTTTCAAGTAAAGAAACATGTTCTTTTACTTTATGTTTTCTGGAGCTAAAATCCTAAAAACAGACTACCACGGTGCAAACTGGTAGTCACACCTACACGCATGTAACATGGATGGACACACAAACACACACAAATATCAGTATTTGGTCGTGATTAGTTTCTGCTGAGTTTTGTGTTTTTCATGTGTCCTTGTAAGAACCTTATTGCCACTACTGTTAGTAAAATGAATCAGGTGGATATCACGTGAAGATTTTGGAGACAAGAATATTGGCTTTATTTTGTTGTGGAAGATTACAGGACTGAGAAATCTTATCCTCTGTTACCATTTACATGTTGAAAATGTTTGTTGTAGCCAGTAACATTTTTGTTATAGTATAATAACTCAACAAAATGATGTCCATAGTATGCAAGAAAAACACAAAGGCAACTTTTGATTGAGATATTAAATCAAGAACATATTAAAACTGCCACTCATGTTGCAACCATACACATCAAACTGAATTCAGTGAATTCATCTATATTGAATCTTTTTTCCCCTTTTCTCTTTGATAGTAGCCTATCATCTAATTCTAAGTTTTCCATCATTTGGTGAATGGATGCCTTTTTTATTAAATGCTCAGTGTGAGGCCGTGGCTACGGCCCTCACACACCTTGACACTCAGCAACACTGAGATTTGGCTTTGTTAGTTGTATTATGTGTATACAGCCTGATTACTTTACCACAGTGTAGATACTCAGTACAATAATTGAGATGTATTCAATGTAGCACAAAAAAGAAAACAGCTCTTCATGCCCTGTTAATGCTGCTGTAGAAAGAGATCAATTTACCATAAATGTGATCCCTCCAAAGGGTGTTTGTATGTATGGATTATCCTGACCAGATGGGGTTTTAGGGAGTCTAAATGGTTTTGGTGATGATACCATGATACCACAGGAGCTAATGAGACTGGATGATCTGAGCTGAAGCCCTGTGTTGGCAAAATAAACCCTGCTTAAGTGTCCCTGAGCAAGAATCCCTGCCAACTCCAGGGTCGCTGTTCTGCAGCTCACTGTGACCTCTGACCTCTCTTTGATTTATAGACCAAAGCTGTTATGATCTAAACTGGCAAGATTTCTAATAATTTCCTTTGTTTAAAGTTATTTAAGGGGCTCAAGAGGGAAGAGACTTTCCCATCTGCTATTTTTATAAAAATAACAGATGGGAAATTCTCTTTCCCTAATAAAACACTGTAAATTATAGTGTTATATTACTGTTTATTGACTTAAAAAAAAACCTCTTGCTTTTTAAAGATATTGACATTGCCATGAAAATGAACCTGCTTTTAGTATGCTTTTCTTTATTTCAAGTGTTCCATTTGGCATTTTTTCCCTTGCAGTACACTTTTCGTCCATTAGATGACAGTCATGCTCTTATCATAAATTATAAGAAGTTAAGAAGTCACTGTGTCAATACCTAAAAAAAAAAATTCTTTCAGAATGCATATATTGTCTTAAGCTCAGTTAATTAAATACTACTACTACTACTACTAATTAGAACATTTCAAAATGGCCAACTACTGAGTTATAATAAATCATATTGTCTAATATGTACTTTGAACCGGTCATTTTTCATTCAGGTAGGAAAAAAAGAGAAGCTGTTTTCCCTCTGTGTTACACAGTTAAGCTCCCCCTTTTTCAACCTAAAATCAAAACATTTTCAATGTCTCAATCAGGCTCAAGATTCTGCCATGTGAACCAGAGTAGAAATTCACAGTTAACTGCTCCCTCTTGTGATTGATGGATGTAATTATAATGTATTTAAAATGCAGGTAATGCAATAAATAATAGGAGTTAAAAGGGGTTTTACTTTCTGTTCTGGTGAAAACTTGATTATCAGAAATACTCCAGGTGAGGATCTGGCATGTGGTTAATGACAGGGTAAGATGTTTTGGGGATAAATAAATGTTTTATGCTCTGGCTTTGTAGTTTGCCTAAAAAGTAACAACCAAATAAACTGTCCTCCACTTTACAACCACGGAAGTGCATTTCAATATCTTCCAATATGACACCCAGGACAGAGAACATCCAAAACATTGTATTCTGTAGTTTAAGTTTTATAGTTTTCATCTCTGTGTAGCTGCTTTATCAGGCCTCACTTTCTCTTTGTCTTTTTCTTTGTCATTGTCACTGTCAGTGTTGTGGATAATCCTGTGT
>OMKZ01015218.1:0-19628 GCA_900302535.1 Neoniphon sammara | reverse complement strand
TTTTTTAAAGGCACTTTCAGACATGGTTCCTTACCTGCCATGAACATACTAATCCAGGTCTTAAGTCGAACTCGACTCCACAACATCACAACATCACCCGGTTCACTCACCCAATAGGAGACTCCTTCAAGGCTTTATCTTGAACAGCTCAGAGAATGTTTTGGTGGACGGAAAGAAAAAAGATCATCCCTGTCTTGGTACAAATACAAAGATATGATGTGGAACATGTATCATGAAGGGAGAAACATGCATGCATGTGAGAATGCCCCACATTCATGTATTTAACCTTTATTTAAGCAGATAAGTCTCACTGAGATATAATAATCTCTTTTGCAAGAGACACCTGGCCAAGACAGCAGCCATTCAATATAAAATCAACATTACAAATAACACACAACATACTCACAGAGAAAAAAAAATACATCATGTCTAACATGAGTTTAAAAAACAAGTGCATTAAAATTGAATCCACGGTTTAGAGACATCAATATAATAATGATCATGGTCATATAGTTAAATTAACACCAAATAAGCACATTTGTGTGCATAAACATGTTGAATTATTTGCTGTCCCCTTTGAAGAAAGAGCATTTATTAATTATTTGTGTTTAGTTTAAGATGTTTATCTTAGTATTGTTTCAAACTGACAAATGATTGATCATTTTCATCATGTAAAAGGCATACATACAGTATACACACTGCATAACTAAACCTATGGAGATTGTCACAGCTGGCCGTTACAGGAATGTACACTGCTTTAAAATAGCTCAAGTGTAAAATGAAGAGAGTTAAATAGTTTGACTCTGAATGTTCAAATGTAGCCGTATGTCATCACACACTGGATGTTTGTCATTTGCACAAGACGTGCAAAATTAGATTTGGAAATCCAAATGACACAAACAACAGAGTAACAGCTGCAAAACTTTCCAAAAACAGACTCTGCACTAATTTTATAATAATTGCACACCTCATGTAGCATTTTTTCTGTTTCTGGTCATTTTGAATATCTCTGTCCTAGGGGACAATTAATTTACCAAACATTCCTGGTAGAAATGTGAAATTCTGTCAACCACATGCTAAATGTCTTCCATTTTATGAGCACAGAGCCACAATTTCCCTTCAGTGGGAGGGAAACAGGAATATTCTGCCCAGCCCAACACACATAACAATCTATGAACAAGACTGAATCATTACCTGATGTGAAGAGAACATAAGACCAGAGAAGTGGAGGTGGGTTCTGTTCACTTCACACCAGTGTAATCATTTGAGGTCGTTCACATAGACTGTCAGTCCTCACGCAGGCCATCTGCCGTTCAAACAGCCGGCATGAGGCCAGATTTTTGAGTGGTCATAAACTTTCCCGTCGGCAGTCGGAGGCAAATCCGAGTTCTGCTAGTAGTGAACTTTTACCAAACATGAATAGTTCAGAACTAGCGGAATTCCAGACATACCCTCGAAAACTTCACAGCATCACATGGAAATAGGAGTCAAGAGGGATAGGAGTCAGTATCTATCATCACAGCGACCAAAATCCCTCTGTTAATTTTAATCTAGAGCCAATTAATAACACCAATCCTGCTCTGAAGTTCTGTTTAGTCAAAATGAGCTCTGAGGCTGTTTGGTATAAGATTATACATTACAGTGTCTGATCCAGAAATTATACAAAATGCTATTCTAGTAGAAAATATAAGAAATGTTTACAGACTTTTTTTGTTTTGGAATCCTTCTTCTGGATATGCAGTCCTAGTCGCACATGAAGTCCTGGTCAAATCTGAGAGCCGGCTATCTTCACAAGAACTACATTTGGGGAAAAAAAACACACCAGGCAACAGATTAAACCCAACCAGCATGACAGCTTTAGTTAAACTCTACTTACTCTCAAGGTGAACCATCAATCCGGAGAGATTAAACTGTTACGGAGTGAGTAATGTCAGGAGTAATTAGTCTGTGATAATCAGTTTTACGGCAGAACCTCAGTTGTCCGTATAATCTGCTTTAGTCAAGTGGGACATGAGAAATCTTCACCTACAAAGATCCAACAACCACTTGTCATAATTTCACAGGCCTTACACATATTCAGATCAACTGTGACAGTGTCAAGCTGTGAGGAACCAAGCAGTCATGGCACAAAATGCACAAGTAGGGTGCAAAAATTTAATGTCTTTTTTTTTTTTTTGGACCCAGCATAAAAAGATACATCGGCAACATAAAAAAACTGATAGTTCAGTTAATGACAAAAAATATAAAGAGAAAATAACCAAAAGGTGCGTTCGAACTGCCCCTAACTATTTTGACCACAAGACCCTGTCATAACCAAATGAGGCCCATGTTTTAGAGTCAACAACAAAAATTGTGAACAGCAATAAGCTTCTTAAAGGATTTCAATGTTACGGACTCCAGTATCCCACATCAGTCAGTGTTAAAAGCCAGCATTATAAAATAAACATCCCTCACTCTGTGTGTTTCACTGTCTTTTGTCACTCACAGCCTGTGCTTCACGTGATGGGATTTCCCTTTTGGAAAAGATTTCTCACTCTGAAAAGGATATTTTAGGATTCGGACTATAGTGGCAAAAGCGACCGCCCCTTCTGGCACCATTCTGAGCAAGTGAGCTTATTTTTATTTTTTAATTTTAGTTGGTTTTACTCTACTGATGTTGTCATTCTGATAGACTAGAGACCTAAGTGAAGTCACGCTCAGACTCCCAAATGTCAAATTAAATAAGACTGAGCACATTAACACACCTAAGTTTCACCTTTACTAATTTCTTTGTGTAGTGGAGATAAATAGTCAAATTCTCAAGTAGCTTTAGCTTTTAATTTCTTTTATTTTAAAGTCAGACTGTTTAGTTTTTATCTTCATTTAAGATAATTTCCCTAACATGTTGATTGTGCTTATTGGCTCTATCCCACTTTTATAATAGTTTTTCTTCTGGGTCGTATCTATATAGGTCAGGATGTTTTACCCTCCAGTTTGCTCAAACCCTGAAGGTTAAAATCTGTCTGGCAGGATCAAGACAGTGACGTAAAACGCTGCTCACTCGTGAGTAAGATAACCTGATAGACTTTAGGCCCAACCATCCTCTGCTGTGGCTTTCCCCTAAGTGACCCCTCAACCCGGAGGGATTACGGATTTATCACTTCCGTCAAATCGCAGCAAATTAGGCTGTGACAGTAAGAGTTCTGTGGAAGCACACTTGCCCAAATAAGCTGCTTTAGTACTTGACTGTCCTCTCATGCCTACCAAAGTTCACTTCCTTATTTAAGAGGACCTCAATATATGTACTAGAGAAGTTGACACATATACATAGTTCTCCAGCATAGGGTTTACATTTCCAAGCTTAACATCATGTATGCATTAAACAGCTGATGTGCTGGTGCACTATGCATGCACATCAGCAAGAAAATGCTCCAAAAATGAATGCTTGCTCTGTTTTTTACAGGGGATCAAACAATTATTTGAGATAAACACGTTGTGTGTTGCTGTCATTTCTGCATGACCACAGCTGAAAATGAGTTGATTTCTGCAATTGTTTCTGCAGCACAAATACGAGGTGGTGTATCAAATAAGTGAACCACTCCTCTCAAAAATGTTGACCTGTTTTGTTTTGCTCTTTGTCTCATTTTATAGTTCTCATAAAATAAACAACCTTGTTTTAATGTTTTGTTCCATCACCATTAAGTAGTAGGTCCGCATCAAAGGTCTGATGCATAATCCCCATTTAAAGCGCTAGTTGGCAGAAATCCTCTCTCAAACAAGATTATTCAGGTCTTTTGTCTTTTGTGTCTTAATCTAATTGGCTGGTAGTGTTAATTACCGTTCCAAAAAAAAAAAGTTTGTTGGTTTGACACTCAGAATATTGACACATGGCACATCTTGGCTCTAATTGGACGGATGCTCTAATCCCATCAAAGCCTCTAAAGTATACGTATAAAAAGCTAATGTCAGATGCATCACCAGTCACCCAAGGAGGTTGCAAGTGACAAGGTAGACCGTTGATTTCAGACCTCCGTACATACTCAGGATGGCAGAGGACTGGGGAAAGGCAGCATTTGCTGCTAGGCGGTATAATGAAGACACAACAAGGGGATCTTCTTTCACTTACACTAACAGCAATCACACCAAAGGTACAGTATGATCGTGTTTTTGTTTACCAGTGATGTGTGAATAATTTGATGGTCACATAAATGGGACTTTTATTAGAACCAGCAATAGTAGGGATCATAAGGGAAAGTAAGAAGCTAGAACATGAAATAAAGTAAATCGAGACCATGATAGGAAGATTTTTGTACACACCTTTTGCCAGTTGTGGTGTTCATAGGTGTCCATTTATTTATTTATTTATTCATTCATTCATATATTTCATTTATTTATTCATTTATTTTTTAAGTGAATTTATTAAATCTGGTTGAAATGTAATGCTGCACCTCTGTAATGGCACATTGTGCTTAATTTTAGGAAATTATTTATACGACAGTTACAATTTTAAATACTGGGGAAAGCTGTGTGCTCAATTAAATCACTGAAACTTTGATCATAACTTTTTTTAGAGAGAGAGTTGCTCTTAAAAATGTGCATCATCACGCAACTGAAATTACACAGTTGCACAGTTCTGTATTAAAATTTTTTTTTTTTAATACTGAGAATCCTTTTATATTGTTCACACATCACAAACATAAACTGTTAAACATTTAAACATTTCCCTTGACTCAGTTCCTGCAGGAACATGTGAATATATTGACGCAGAATTTTTTTTTTCATTAAAATATTTATTGCTTTCAAATGTGTACAGAACAAAGCTATCTGTACCTGAAAGTTACAAGATTACATGGGAGATTCTACTGCTTTCTTTCAGATCCCTTTGAGGGCCCAAATTACCACATTGCTCCTCGGTGGGTTTACAATGTTTCAACGTTGTGGATGATCTTTGTGGTCTTTGCATCAGTCTTCACCAATGGTCTCGTCCTGGTGGCCACAGCAAAGTTCAAGAAACTCCGTCACCCTCTCAACTGGATCTTGGTCAATCTTGCTATTGCTGATCTTGGAGAGACAGTTTTAGCCAGCACCATTAGTGTTTGCAACCAGTTTTTTGGCTACTTCATTCTGGGACACCCAATGTGCATCTTTGAGGGCTACACTGTGTCTGTTTGCGGTAAGAGACGTCAAAATTTATTTTTTTTTCCCTTTTGATGTCTTGTTCTTGTCTGTTTAAATGTTCTCATGTGTAAATTTGTGAGTTCATTACCTCTACTGACTATTCTGTTTCTTTATGCAGGTATTGCTGCTCTGTGGTCCCTCACTGTCATCTCCTGGGAGAGATGGGTGGTTGTGTGCAAACCTTTTGGAAATGTCAAGTTTGATGGCAAATGGGCCACAGCTGGAATTGTCTTCTCCTGGGTTTGGTCAGCAGCTTGGTGTGCTCCCCCCATTTTTGGATGGAGCAGGTAGCTAAGTGTTTTGGTTTTTTTTTCATATTTATTTCATTAAAAGACTTCTAGTGTTTGAATTTATTAGCCAAAACATAGACTAATAAAAAAATTCTTCCATCAGATACTGGCCTCATGGACTGAAGACTTCCTGTGGACCTGATGTGTTCAGTGGAAGTGAAGACCCTGGAGTCAAGTCCTACATGATTGTTCTTATGGTTACATGTTGCTTCCTCCCCCTGGCCATCATTATCCTCTGCTACTTGGCAGTCTGGCTGGCTATCCGTGCTGTGAGTTATCTCACCCACAATTTTACTGGCCTGTTTATTGCTTTACAAACATTTCTCTCTCTCTCTCTCTCTCTCTTTTAACCAAACTCAGGTAGCAGTCTAGCAGAATTTTATGTGTCCATTTGTCTATCACAGGTTGCAAAGCAACAGAAGGACTCAGAGTCAACCCAGAAGGCTGAGAAAGAAGTATCCAGGATGGTGGTTGTGATGATTGTGGCATACTGTGTGTGCTGGGGACCTTACACCTTCTTTGCCTGCTTTGCTGCGGCCAACCCTGGATATGCCTTCCACCCTCTAGCTGCTGCTATGCCTGCCTACTTTGCCAAGAGCGCCACTATCTACAACCCAATCATCTATGTATTCATGAACAGACAGGTTGGTACAACAATCTCATGCAAACTAAGTAAAAGTATGCACGCCTTATGTTGCGTTCAGATATTGTTTATATTTGCGCGTTTCCCGCAGAGATCTTCTTCAGCGCGCTACAAGCCAACCAATACAAAAAACAAAAAGTCCGTGCAAATATAAATACTTTCTGAATACATGACATGGTGTCTTACATTACTTACTTACATTTTGCGTTTTTTCTTTTTTTTTTGGTTTTTACACCCGTGCACTAATCTTTTTGCTGAGATGCGCATGTTAATGGCATCCTAAGTTACAACAATCTCCAACTTTATGTGTCAAAATCTAATGTTTTGTTTTCATTTTATTATGCTCTGTTCTTCTCTCCCCTTCAGTTCCGTGTATGCATCATGCAGCTCTTTGGCAAGACAGTAGATGATGGCTCTGAAGTATCCACATCAAAGACAGAGGTCTCCTCAGTGGCTCCTGCATAAACCCTCACCTTCTACTTTTTGGGGGAAAAAAACTGAGGACCAATGTGACTTGTACAGTAACTATTCTTTATTTCCTCATTTGTTTTCATTCCCGACACTTGTTTTGAACATTTCTGCGTTGTTCTACACATTTTTACAAAGAGTAACAAGCAAGAATCGAGAAAACCGGCAAATCATTATGAGCCCCACAGTTTGTAGGTGGGAATGACGCAATGTGTGGAAAATGAGAGCGGTTATGTTTGTATGTATCTATGTAAAGAGAGTTTCAGTCGCTTGACAATGGCTCATTCAGCCTTGATAAAATTAAGAGTCATCGGAACATGATTCCGGTGTCAGTGACAAAAGATATCAATTCTGTGAATGCATCATTTTGCCAGTCTTTTTTCAGCAAATCTAGACTTGTTGCAAATAAAAAAAAGAAAAAATATAGAGCAAATAAAGCATCATACACACTGTTATATCACTGTTATTATTTTTTTTAGATGTAAATAAACATGTGAAGCAAACTGAAAATGTTGCCATGTCTTACTTTCAGTGCATTTTGTGACTATTGATTGAAATTTGTGCATAGATTCAGATAGCAGCATTGATGAGACAGCAAAAATAACATCAATCCAAAGCCTTGAGTAATCCTCTTTCCTTGTGAATTGCTTGTCGTTGTTAATATTATTTTTCACCTTGCATGTTGTCAGGTTTAAATGAGGTCACATAAAACAAATAAACACTACAAGCTCTGCATATTTAGTCATTCAAAAAGAAGTCTTGAGCTGCTTTTGGGTTGTATGGGCTGTGCCTGTTTGTTTAGTTGTTCGCTGATGCAAGAAGAAGTACCATAAACAAATGAAACAAAAATATAACCTTCTCCAAAGAAGGAGAGAGACACAGATGGGTGACAGCATGAATATGCATGCTTGCATAATGTGTTTAAGCTTTGTGTGGATTGTTAGTGCCATGAAAATGACACGTAATTCTTTATTAGAGCACCCCTCCAGCTTAATGTAGGTTTTAAAATGAGATAACTTATTATGAGCATATACTACTGTATTTGATTTTGTTGAGACAATATTTCATATTGTCAGATCAAAGTTGCCCAGCATAGCAAAAATGACCTGGGATGTGGGCTGGCCTCCCACCACACCATCAGTTCCCCCTGCTGGCTGTTCTTGCCAGTTACTCAGGATAACTCAACACTAAATCACATAAAGCAGAAAACTTCTGCTGCACTGCCCTGTAGAGGTTGAAACCTTTAGGCACGTTGCACTTCTGGCCACATCCAATCAGTGATGTAGCAGCAGGTATTTTTCAGCAGCTGTCAATGGCAAAGTACCTGTAGTCCCATCCCTGATTGGCTGTGGCCAGACTTACCTGATGACCTCACAAGCTTACTACGGGATTAAATCAGCACAAATGTCCTCCTCATATCTACAAATGGTCCTTTGGGCTGGACACTGTACATTTCACAGCATCAGTGTCTTGAAGCAGAGAGGATTCACATATATCAAGGTCCAAATCCTATAAGTAACAGCTGCAACTGCATCTGAGAACAGTGAAGAAGAGTAGAATGAAGAGGATTGAAAGGTCCATCAGTCCTGCTCTGCCACAGTCGACACCGCAATCATATAGTGATACAATAGCAGCAATCAATACATATGGACAGCCCACCAGCTTGCACACTTGATACCTTTGCTATACCCCTTCACCAGGCAGCAGAAGAATCTGGACTGAGAGGTGAACCTGAGGAAAACTGCAGTTCCCAGAAAAGAATTCCTGAAACAAGTGAAACTGCATTGCAGATAAATGGGATTACCTCATCCAATTGGCAGATTTGTTTGTTGTAAACTTGTTGCTATAAGGCCCATTGAGGATGTAAACGGTGATTTGGGATTCTAAATAAACTCGAACTTGCACTTGAACCTGCCAAATATGCTCCCGGTATAGGTTACAGTTTCTGAGCTGCAGACACTTTAAAGAGAGAGAGAGAGAGAGAGAGAGAGAGAGAAAGAGAGAGAGAGAGAGAGAGAGAGAGAGAGAGAAACAAAAGAATACCATTAAATGCAACAGGGTTGCAGGAAACTTAAAATTTTAGCCATTAAGCCTCTTTGATCGCCTGCTGTGGCCAAAATCCGGGCAAACTTTTATTTTGAAATACAGCCGGATGTTGTATGTGACGACACTGTGTGCACATGTCCGCCCTCTTGCCACTTCCATGCTTCACACACGCATGAAGTCAGACAGCAAGACCTGGGTGAAGTTATGTCGAAAGCCAGTACGTAGTTATAGATTAGCATCATTTTTATCAGGGTTGACTAAAACATTCAGTTGTTAACTCGCCACGTAACTGATTATTATAATGGCCGTTGTTGTCTCTTGCATTTCACAGAGCAAAAACGAGCGAAACGTCTCGGCTTCCTTGGAAAATCTAAGGTAAGTGTCGACCCGGCTAATGTTAGCTAATTGAAGGGTTTCATAGCTGCGATGTGGGATAGTCTCTCTGTGTCACTTTTTATTGTGGCTGATTCCTGTTAATGGTAACTTGGTCTTTATTTGCGTCACTGCAGCCAAAGCATCTAATGTCAAATTGATACTAAGTTAAATTTTATGGCTAATTGTCCACAGACACCACTGATTCTCACTCCTCTGCTACCTGCTATCAGCAAAGAGCTTCTGAAATACATACATGCACGGAAAAATGCTTAGTTTTTATGGGATTTTAGTCGTCTAAATACATAATTTATTTTACACTTACTACTACTAACTACTATAACTACTAACTCAACTACTCGGTTTGCTGTCCTTTCATTTCAAGGCTAAAATTCACAGCAAAACAAATTTCGTTACAGATAACACACGTCTTACACTAAAGTATCCCTTATTACAGACTTGATTATTTTGATGCTTGATGCCGCTTTGATTGCGGCATAAACATTAGAAATGTTAAAAGGCTTCCTAAATAGTCATTGAATCCATTAACATCTGTATCTCCACAAGTCTTCATTCAGATGCTACAAAAAATTGACACAGAGATTGTGCAGATGCTCTATATCACATGTTTCAAATGGTGTTCAGATATGTGAGATGAGTCTGCAGTGACATTCAGTGTCGTAATGCAATTAGTACTGTATGCGCAACATTTTCTATTTCGCCAAATGTTTGATCAAATTTCACCAACCTTGGACATTTTATGCAAAGTGGAAAGTTTTCATGGTCTAGGTTATATAAATTTAGACGAAATAAAAGAGGTTTTACAATGTGTTTGGCTTGTTTGTTCTCCCCTTTAAAGGCTAAAGATGGAAAAAAGAGTGATGCGTCAGGATGGACAAAATCCACAGAGCCGTCCTCTGTGCGGCATGTCAAGGATCACAGAAAGCCAGAGGAAATAAGGAAGCAACGGGTGATTTTTCAAAATTCTTACATGTCACAACTGTATTAAATAATGTGAGCAAAAGTGGTGTTTTTCCTCAAGGTGAAGCATCTTTTCAATCCAAATCTTTCATGATTAGCTTCAGGACCTCCAAGAGAAACAGCGACTCTCAAGAGAACGAGAGCTGATGAAGAGGAGGAATCTGCACAGCTTTCAGAATGACATCCTGCAGCGACAAAGAGAGTTTGAACAAAGGGTCAGAAGTCGCTCATTAAATGGAAATGGACTGAAAATGAATCAACTATCTAGTTTACTGCTATGGCAATTTCTTTGTTTTCCTCTCTTTGTTTACAGGAGACAGAGATGCAGAGTTTAGAGAAGCATGTCAATTTTGAGAATGAGAATTCAAGAAAGGCGTATTATAGAGAATTCAAAAAGGTAAGAAACTATTCCATGTATCTCTTTCTTCCGTCGCTACACACTGACCTTCATCCAAACAAATTCCCTATGGGCTACCTCCTCATAACATTATCAGGAGCAGGCATGTTTACAGTCTGTGTAACCATGACAGATGACATGATGCTCCAGACATGGACCATGGAGGTTTAAGCACTGAACTTTGACACAATACTTATTGAATCTGGCGTTTGTGGTTTTGGCATACCCAGGTCAGTCTTTTAACACCGCACACCTGGGTAAAAAAAACAAAAACAAAGACTTGTGGCACTAGAGGGAAAGTTAAGGCGTTACCACAGTTGCCAGGTTTCATCCTCAAGGCAACAGGAATGTTGTCACCAAATGTCATGGTGATCCAAAATAACCCTCCCCACCCCCTTTCCTCTGTTTTCAGTATTTCTCATTTCTGTCCTAAAGGGCTTCCTCCATATCAGAGGAATGTATGCAGCAAGATAGATTGCATATTTGATTGTGCACTAAATTTTTCTTGAAGGTTGTGGAGGCCTCAGATGTGATTTTGGAGGTTCTGGATGCACGTGACCCTCTCGGCTGCAGATGTCCTCAGGTGGAGCAGGCAGTCATCCAGAGCGGAACTAACAAGAAGATAGTTTTAGTGCTCAATAAAATCGGTAGGTTGACCAAAGAAATTCTGAAGGTGTGTGGTGGTGACTTTTAAATCTTCATATGTGGGTATTTGTTTGCACAACAAAGTAGTTTTGAAAAGTTATTTTGATTCACTTCAAATGATTGATTTCCCTTTGTTTATAGATCTGGTATCAAAGGAAATTGTGGAGAAATGGATCAAGTATCTGCGCAATGAGTTTCCTACCGTGGCTTTTAAAGCTTCGACTCAGCAACAGAACAAGAACTTGGTATGCAGTTAATTATAGTTTGTTTAAATCATCTGAGGATGAGATTAAAGCTTTAGAAAAATATCCATATTCTGCACAAAAAACTAAAGAAAACGTCCTGTGTCCCCTGCTGTGAGCAGAAACGCAGTAACGTTCCAGTGACCCAAGCCACCACAGAGCTCCTCAGCAGCAGCGCTTGTGTCGGAGCAGACTGCCTGATGAAACTGCTCGGAAACTACTGTCGCAACCTGGACATAAAGACCGCCATCACTGTAGGTGTTGTGGGTAAGTGCTGCATCCAGCCACATAATGACATTATTCCACTATGTCAGTGGTTCTCAACTAGTGGGCTGTGGTCCAGAAGTGGACTGCAGGTTGATTCTCAGTGGACTGCGGGCACGCCGGTCCCCATTGTCAAAAGAGAAGGGGACAAAAAGAGAACTTATTTTGAAGTGCAGGTATTCAGCACAACGCTTTTATTCAGGACTATGGTTTCCCAGCGTAGACTCTGATCGGAAAAAAAGTTTAAATATATATATATGTACACACACACAAACTATGTAAATGACATGAAAATGATATTTAAAAATAACTACTTTTCCCATGAAACTGGGTATGAAAAATATGAAATTTATGCAGCATAGACTTGTTCAGGTGAGAACCTGAAGCCAGACCTGTTTAGGACCATTTCTCTAAATAAGTCAAGGTCATCTAATCACTGGCCGTTCTTGTTTTGTAGGTTTTCCTAATGTAGGAAAGAGTAGTTTGATCAACAGTCTGAAACGGGCACGAGCTTGCAGTGTTGGAGCCACCCCTGGTGTTACAAAGCAAGTATAAATTGTTGACACTGTACAGTTGTCAGTGCCTGCTTGATTTCTCTGTGTGTTGCTAATGCATCCGGTGGATTTCAGGTGCCTTCAAGAGGTGCATTTGGACAAACACATAAAGCTTCTTGACTGCCCTGGCATTGTCATGGCAACATCAACGACTGACGCTGCAATGATCCTTCGTAACTGTGTGAAGATCGAGCAGCTTGTAGATCCCCTTCCTCCTGTCGAGGCCATTCTCCGACGCTGCAATAAAGCGCAGGCATGTAAAGTCTTCTTTCCAGTCGTTAAGCACATGGCTCCATCAGGTAACTCACATTTTCATGACCGCGAATTTGTTCCTCTTGCAGATCATGGAGCACTACGGGGTTCCAGATTTCCACACAGCTCTGGAGTTCTTGGCGTTGCTTGCTCGACGTCAAGGCAAACTGAGGAAGGGAGGACTACCTGATACTGACAAAGCAGCAAAGAGTGTCTTAATGGACTGGACAGGGTTGGTGAAACGCAGACATTTTAAAATTTTGTCAGTGGCGACCCACTGTGGTCATCCTTCACAGTCTGATTTCATGCATGTTTTATCATCCAGGGGCAGGATCAGCTACTTTACACACCCTCCAGAGACGCACACGCTCCCCACCCATGTCAGCGCTGAGATCGTGACAGAGATGGGCAAAGCTTTTGACTGGGATGAGTTGGAGAAGGGAAATAAGGAGGTTCTTGCAGGTAGGTTAGCAGTTTTTTCTTTTTTTCTGTTAAGTTTTCATGATACTTAATTGAAAGGATTCCTGAGACGTGACTGCATACCGTGAGCTTAGATTTTAACTCATCAGGCTGTAAATGAATGATGTGTATGAGGCAGTCTTGCAAGCCTGATGGTTTTGTGATTTATGATGAGGTCATTCAGCCCTTCATCTCTGATAGGAAACTTGAAATACGTCAGGCCTGAAGAAAACGTAGTGTTTCCTACCTGTCAGCCTTGGAGGATTATCTTTGAAGTTTTTCTTTTTTTTTTTTTTTGGTTATTAAACTTGAGAGTCAACAACTGTTTAGTGTAATCTTGATCACGGAACTAATGCAGCCATATTATTTGTCAAAGCAGCATTGGACGACATGATTGTGGTAAAAGATGAAAATGTGACTGCACTGAAAGCTTTGGCTGGGGAGATATTTTCAAACAAATTCTACAAGATTGTACAAGTTGATTGATTTGCAGTCTACATTGATTTTTAATACACAATACATTTTTGTTGTAGCAAGAGTATAAAGTTCAGTAGACCCTTTTGGTGGGAGTGGGAAGTGGTGCTCAAGTCACCTTGGATTATGCTGTTCTCAGTGTGTAGATGTACAAAAAATAAACAAGCCAAAAAAAAAAAAAAAAACAAGCAGAAAGACAACAGGATGTGTGTTTCAGAGTCATCTTGTCCTGATGTCCAAATGGGATTTTGCATGGAGACGACTGGGATGACGCAAGGGGGCCAGAGTGAAACACCTTGTGATTTGGAATTGGATGGAGGCTTCCAGGAAGATCAAGAGGTTAAAGATGAAACTGAGTCTATGGAGGATGACCAGGACGCAGAGGTGTGAGACTTCAGTGATTAAAAAACAATATTATGTTCTTAACTTTTATGCAATCCCTCTTCTTTTGTCAGACTTTCCACATACACCTGACCCTAGTTTTATGTTTCATTTTTTGTCCTGCACAAAATAGTTTGGACCAATGACAGTGGAGATAAAATCTCAAAAGTCCAAGACTGGTGTGTCTGCAGATGTTGCTGTACCTGAGACTCCAGATTTGAAGGATATACTGAATGTAGACCCTCTGCAGCAGGGACAGGCGCTCTTAGCCGCCAGCAAAAAAAGGAAAAAGCAACAGAAACGAGCAGGTTGGTATAAAAATCTGTGCCTCAATGCAACCATAATGAATGGTCTGTTTTTACCATTGTTATTTTTAAGTTCTGAATATGAACTTCTCAAGTTTAAGTCCATACTACATCACTTCATAATGGTGGAAGTTCTAATAAATCAAGCTATTTTACATCATGTGACATTTGCAGAAGAAGAATAAATCCTACATCTTTTTGTTCACTTGGTTGAAACAGATGTGATTTGATATAAAAGAAACACATGAAAGGTGTAGTAATTCCATTTACTGTGGACTTTATGACTTTTGAAGCAATAAGTATAAGTGTATCAATGTGTAATCACACCCACCCCTGAAATACACACACACACACACACACACATGTGCAGGCACACATTTCTATTATCAGAAATATCTGGATTCGTTGCTTGAAATTCTAATATTTTTGTAATTACAACTTAAATTTTTTTTCTTGTTCTTTCCATTGCAGACAAAATTGCTACCAAACTGTCAGACACCTTGACTTCTGCGATGAACTTCACATTTTCAGACAGCTGATAAAAAATAAAGATGTATAGAATACTTTATTGTCTTTTGTCTTTTTATATTGTATCTTCACAAACAGCTCATCTGGACAGGTATCAGTCACCTGTCTCCTGTGGCCCAAAAATGGAGTTCTCCACAATGTTGTTTGTGTCTGTTTTAATATGATTGTAAGAAAAGTACAAAAGTATCCTTGGTTGAGGCAAACCAAGTACTTTTTCAACACTCAGTGAACTATTCTACAATAAGTGAAGGAAAACAGTTGCAGAAATATTAAATGGACTATATCAGCTGTCCCTGAATGGATTTTGAAAGGTTAAAAATACATGATCAAAATAGCTGTATATAAAAAAATCGTCAAGGTAGACTCAAAGTTATTTCTAATGTGGTCCTGGTGGAAGATGAAGGCAGACATCTGTTGCGGTCTACAGGATCGGTAACCAGCACCTGTTGTTACATAGTATTTACAATGACATTTAACGAAAATCAAATAATTACATGAAGCAAAGTATCTTAAGGCAATACAATTTGATTAATTCGATTGCCTTTCTTGTGGTCTTTCATTATTTAGATGGCAATATCTCAATGTTGCAGTGCATTGTCAGAGCTTTATCACTTTCGCAAACATAAGGACAAACCGATAAATGACATTATTTCCTTAGAAGTTGCCGTGTGCATGGCTTTAGAACATAGTTCAACAGCAGTGCAGGTTAACGATGGCCACATCTGGAAAACGTGTAAAATTGCCATAATTTTCATTTTAAATTTAGTTTTACATGCATCCCACAGCAGTTTTGGATCCATATTTGCTGTTTTCTCATTTTCTATAACAGGGCCATGTATTTTTTTCTGGTATAGCTTAGTACAGTACAGTGTCACTAAAACTATATAACTGTACTTGAGAATCAAGTACAGTAAACTTTTATTTTGAAGACGTGGTAACCCTTCAGCTGTCAACTTCCGGGTCATAAACGTCAAATGACCTCAGCCTGAAGTAAACAACACTTAGTACCGCAGCTAACCATGGTTGGAGAGTCCCGGGCTTCCCTGAGTTAAAGACGAAATGGCAAAGAAAACGGAGTACTTCTGGAATTTATGGCTGTGATTAAGTTATACAAAATAATTGCTACAGTATGTTACTATCGTTATTTTCAGTAATGTTAACGTTATTTGGATAGCCAGCCTGCTAATTGTAACGGATGCTAGTTGGATGCTACTTACATTAACGGCAACTTCCTATTTTCACTTCGCTTTAGTCAGCTGAACACTAATAACGTCGCTCCACCATTACTGCTGAAACAAAACTTTTTTGAGAATTGGCCGTTTTTACAATTCGGTACTTTAAGGTAATTGCCGCTGATAAATAATTACATTGGTAAAGCTAGCTTGAAGTGGCTAGCGTTCAACGTTAGGTAGTTAAGACAGTTGCAGGCCCGTTAGCAATATTAACTTGTCATGTCAACGCTGCTAGCTAGCTAACTCAACAGACAGGCAAGATTAGACCTCGACTGAAATAGCGATTACGAAAACAGCTAAAAGTAAGTTGGCTTGCTAGCCGATGTAACGTTAACTGTCAGTGCAGCCGGCCAAACTACAATAAAATTGTAAATCCGCGGAGCTGGATTATTGACAGCATACATGTATAAATCAGCTCGTATCACTTCTTGATCATTGTAATCTTTTTAAGTAATTTTGGCAGGCTAGCCAAAGTTACGATGTACCAAAGTTACGATGAATAAACGAAAAGCTTACTAAAATTAACCAATATCTTTGTTACTAAAATCTGCTATATTTGTTTAGATATATAGTTGTTAGAGACCCTGTGGAAACAGCGCAGTTTTTTTGTTTGCAAACCTAGAATCACCAAAATCGCTCAGTTCAGTAGACAGGAATTTGTAGTACAGACATACTGACAACTTCTGATCATAGAATTAATAACAGTGGAAGACATACTTAAGGAAGTAAGGCAAACATATCACTCTACATATATTCAACATGTAATGCTAATGCTGTGTGCATTTAAATGGTGGTGTTGCAGCTATGGAGGGAAAAGTGAGCAGACTGTAATGAATTGAGTCATTGTATCATGAGGAAGTTATTACCTTACTGAACATAATGACACAAATTATGAGCAGGGCAGAAGATAACATCCCCGAGGCTGTCATGGAAGTGTCATGGTGTACACAGGCTTATGTGTAGACATTGTAAGACACAGGGTTATGTGTAGACATAGTAAGTAATGTAAGAATGTGCAAAAAACATTGAGGTAATAAATAGTATGGTAGTAACTGGTGACTATCATAAATATTTACAGTTGGATGTTGAGGATGAATCCAGGGATTGAATGTGGATGCAGGTGTGAGTCTGTGTAAGGTAGCAGCTGTTGAGGTGGCAGTATTGATGGACCTGTGTCATTTCCTAAAGTAAAGTTTTGGAACAGGGGGAGCTGTACCAGACTGTAATAGGAAATGTCAGGATACATAGTTCTTATCTGTAAAAATTGACTGAGAGTCATTGTAGTGCATTGCCACACAAACAACTTACGCTATTAGACCTTCTGTCAGGAGGTAGTCTCATTTGAGTGGGTTGATGATGGTGGAGCTCAAATGACTCAGCTAGTTTCAGAATTGAGCAACTGGTTGTTGGTTGTAGATGAAAATTAAATGTCAGTCCTTCTTTCAGCAGGTTTCACTGTGATTTGGAAAAAAAAGAAAGAAAATCAGTATTTTTGCATGTTTTAGCCCATTTACAACCCTGGATGCATACTTGGTGTTACTGCTGACCATTTTCTGTGATCTGTGAGGTAGTTAATGTAGGATGGTATCAGGCTCTCGGATCTCAAAAGTCAGGTAACCTTCTTCTTCTTGGAAACCGGAAAAATCATGCATTAATTTAAGGATAGAGGAGTTTAGGAATTTTTGGTTTAAGTTTAAAATACTGCTGTTTGTTATTGAGGATGCTCTATTTTTTATTATTTTGCTCTTTTATTTTGCTTTCCAGCTCCATCCATAGGTCGGGATCTCTATCTTCAGCCATGTCATCACGTGTGTTGCTGCGGCAGCAGCTGATGCGAGAACAAGCCCAGGAGCAGGAGAGGCGCGAGGCCCAGCAGCAGGCCTCTGCCTCTCAGCTCAGGGCTTCTGACTCCACTCCAGCTATCTCTGTCACATTACCCCCAAATGCTGCCCGTCCACCTCCAGCACAGGTGCCCGTGGAAGTGCTGAAAGTAAGAGTTTGACTTAAAAGGAGCTGTACATAAGGATACAACACTGCTGCTTTGGGCTTTGCATGCTTATTTGTATGTTAATTTTCTGGTATTCTTTTCCTCAGTACAGTATGATTAAGAAAATTAATGTGTGGAAATACTTTAGCCTTAGTAAAAATAGAATCCTTTTTTTCTTGCCTTGTGCATGTTTATTATTCTCATTGCCTGTGTCTTAACATGGGTATTGAGCAGCCTACTGCCTGTAATTAATTCTGCAGGGTAATAAAAGGAAGGACAGACAGACCTGTCCTTTACACCCACAAATTTAAGTATTAAGGTAAAGTATTAAGGCTGTCTTCAACTCTTCCATAAGTGTTTGTTGGCTGAGCTAAACACAGGTAGAATCTGGAGGAAACCTACACAGCCCACATGAAGAAATGATAATGTAATATAACGGCTTGTTTATTTGAAAAAGTAGCCAAATTCTGGATTGCTTGAATTGAAAAACTAACATGTTACTAGTTATCACAAAAAAACTAATGAGTACTCTGATGCGTTTGTTTATAAGGCATTATTCCAGCAGTGGTCAGGACTTATGCAGGATTTATGCCATTAACTACTCTTTTTAAATGATCAGGTGCAGACCCACTTGGAAAACCCCACCAAGTACCACATCCAGCAAGCACAGAGGCAGCAGGTGAAGCAGTACCTCTCCACCACTCTGGGCAACAAGGTGGTTACTCAGACCCTCGGGGTGTCCCCTGTGCCACAGTCCAGTTCTGCCCCTGAGGTCGCCCCGACAGCCAGCAGTGCTCCTAACAGCCCCATGGCTCTGCTTAACATCGGATCCAACAAGGAGGAAGTATGGGAAATCCTTGGTTTTTATAGCAGTGGTTTAAGAGTTTGGTTTGCTTATCAAGCAGATTACACAACCCTTAAGTAGCCTCTGCCTTTTTGGAGAAGTTAAATTTCTAACCTTCTGTTCACTTCTTGCTTAATTACTTTTTGTTTGTTCTGTAATGACATGCCAGAAGGTCCCACTGTAACGATGCATGCCTTCTTTTGTCATCTTACCCTTGTTGGCCTGGTGTCACAATATGATGTTAAATACTGCACCCACAGCTTAATGATAGCAGCACGCCTCTTGCACACACTCCTCTGCTTTTGAAGTTAGGTTGCTTTAGAGCAGTTGGGTTAAATGTTTAATGTTAATAGTCATTCTAAATAGTTTTATGTGTAAGACTTGTAGATTAAAAAGCACAATATTTACTCACACACAATCTTTTTGAATTTTAAATATTTAATTTAACACAGAGTGCTTTACTTATTCTATATTATGCATATTTCTCTCATCTGTTTTTTCTTCCCAGATTGACGACGTGATTGATGACATCATTAGTCTTGAATCAAGTTTTAATGATGATATTATGACATTGATCGACTCGGGTCTTCAGTTACCTAGCACGGTATGAAAAACAATATATTGCATTTTTATTGTATTTATTGTATTGTATTTATGGTATTTGTTGATTCCGTAGTTTATAGGTTCTTATTTAAATATACATTCCTGTAATAACATGTTGTATTTCAGGCTCTTTAATCCCACAAATTTTAAAAACCCACTGTGTGTTTCTTTAAATGGACTGTCTATTCTGTGCGAAATTCTAAAAGGGAATTCAGCGTTGTTGTAGGAGTAAATATGTACTTTTGGCACTTAGTTACTATTCGCCAGGAAAGTGCTGCCGGGGCGGGGTCAGCTATCAGAAGATCGAAGATGGGGAGAAGCATTACAGTGTGACAACAGGAGACAAAGTAGACTGAGCTCATAAAACGACCATTGTAAAGTTATCAGGTAGACCACTAATCTGTCAGAGAGAAAGGGCTTGTAGAATTTTTTGCCACAGAACAGAAAATGAGGATTATGGTGCTGCTGTTGGATGAAAGGAAAAAGAAGCAAAGTGAGGTAAAT
>OMKZ01015217.1:0-13860 GCA_900302535.1 Neoniphon sammara | reverse complement strand
GTAGTGGCACTTTTACACTATTTTATTGCTTATACTTTCAAATTGTACTTTGTTATTGCTGTATAATAACCTGTACAAAGTGTCCAGAGGCACAGCTCATCAGAAGCATCAGAGGCTCATCATAAGGTAACCTTTTGTGTGTGTGTGTATGTGTGTCTGTGTGTTTGTTTAATCACATAGATAAAAGTTACAACTTTAAAAGGAAAATCAATAGCGCCTAATCTTTTACAGATTATATTTTGATGTAATTACATTTTACCCAACTGCACTGACTTGGAAGTAGTGCTTCCAAGAAATTATACTGAACTGTTGAAATGTTGTGGTAACTAGACTGGTTTTGGTTTGCTGGGTCATCTCCTACCTTGTCCTCATACGACCCCTACTGTGCCTCAGCCGTCCTCAAGGGGGCGCTGTTCCTCAATAGTCCGTTTTCCTAGGGTTTTTTGATGCCGTTTACCTCACCGCACCACGGTTATGTATGCGTTCAAATTTATGTATATAATGTTCATTTGAAATAAAGGACGGCGTTGTTTGTGGACTTAGGATCGCTTTGGCTTGAATTACATACGTAGATATATGGTGCATGGCATGACAACACAAGGAAATACACTTATACTTTATGCTAGATGTTTTTTCTCCTCATAGAGCATGTGTTCTGAGTTATCAAATGTATAGTTTGTGCACTGCACTTATGAAAAAGAACATTTAAAATTTTAAAAGAATATCAAATATCAAAGGAAATCTACATCTCAATAGGAATTTAAATCATCACAGCAGATATACAGAATACCAAACTGGAGTCAATACAAACTATTTATTGAGTACTTCAAACACATTAAAAGCACATATAGGAAAATTATAGGAATTTTACAGTGTTTTTTCCTTTCTTGTCACCATTTTCATACTTCAATTTGGAACATACAGATATTGAGACATCAATAGCCTGCATTAGTTGCATTACAATCGGAATCAAACAGCACCCGCGTTCATATAATATTTTCCATTGCCTCCTAAATTGCATAGGGGGTAGCTGTGACGTTTCAAAGTGGGCGGTCTGTGTGTACTGTGTGTCTTTTCTCCCATTCATGCAGAGCGCCCAGCAGTCCCCGCCGAGAGCCGAGCCGTCTCACAACCCGGCGAAAATACAGAAAGCACAGCTCTACATTCTGCGCCGCAGGCTTGCAACTAAGTGTAATAGGAAGGGTCGGTAAGTAATCAGTTTTTTCTTTTTCCGAGGCCTGTCGCAAGGTGTCCTTATGTCTCTCTGCAGTTTTAGAGGAAGCTGTGCAAATATGGCTGCAGGGGTTGGGGACGAGAAAACAGCCTGACTAAACACGAAAGATCCCATCAACACTGTCTCTGTTTTCGGCCGGTGCCGCGTGTCATTTATGCCAGTCAGTTACATTTCCTTGTTGGCGCAGTGGGTATTTTTATAGTGTTTACATGACGTATTCTCTCCTATTCACATTGGCGATCTGCGGGCGGTAGTCTATGTCCTCGTTTGGCCTAAAGATGTCACAAAACAAGTTTATCGGCAAATGGAGGCTTATGAAAGGGAAAATAACCTCAGTATGAAATTGCTGTACATAACCAGACGCAGAACCGTACTCTTGATTCTTCACAGTTGTTAGTTTTAGATGGTGTTAAAAAAGGCCTAGTCTGTCGAATAGCTGTGCTAAACGATTAGCACAATGACTTAATTTTGACTATACTGCGATCAAATGTTGCACGGCTCGAGTTAGCTATGTTTCAGGTAGCACTGTGTTGTTGAGATCACAACACGAATGTGGGCAAAAGACTAAATAGAGGTCATTCTTTGGCAACCACTTGACAGCTTCTCCAGTCAACACTGCTTTTATTATATAGTTATTACGTACAACATGGGTCCTAACCTGACAACTGCCCTTTATATTTGTGGTAAAAGAAGGATTCACCTGTGTTAATGTCACCTGGTAGTGAAGGTCAATCAAAGCCGGTTCGCCATGTCCTATGCAAGAGCATCACAACTCCCAGTGCCTGCTGATGATGTGATGAGGTAATACACTTGCATTGATGTAGTACATTAAATTCGGGCTGGTTATTTCAGCTATAAAAGACTTATTGACTTGGGGGGGACAACCCAATGACCTAATTTCGCACGGACCACGTGGACATGCGTTAAATATAATACAAGAGAAATGCAGCCTCATGTGCCGATCGTATTTTTCATGCATTTATGAAGGTGGTTCAACTACAACCGGAAAACAGGTTTGATGAGCCCAGAATAGTTTCGTGGCATTTGCCGTGAGAACCATAATGCGGATAAATGCTTGCAGACTGTGGGGGTGTCTGACCTGATTCGTCTGTCAGGGTCTTACGTCTGCTATGGTACAAAACGTGCAAAACTACTCCAAAACAATCTATATTAGCCCATTATCATATGCTGACACATCAACCATCGTGGGATATTGGCACACAGTGGATTGATGAATCGTCGCCAGTTTTACCCGGTATCTGTGCGGCGCAGCGCCGCGACCTTTCCCCCAGTTTTCAGCAGCGCTGGGTGGATCATGTGATGAGGGAAAACTAGCTGGGGGAAGGGAAAGGCACAGGCTGCTGAAATGCTGCTTGAATGGATGCTACCTTCAAGTCCCTCTCGTAAGCTCATTCATTGCACGGAAATTGTGGACTTGTCCGGCATTCAAATCAACATTGGTAGCAAGGTGTCTGTCGTTTAATTTTCGAAATCGAGGGTCCCAGGTTTTTTTATTCAGCACAGCAAAGAGGAGAAATTGGCTGATATTTTATAGTATCTTTCACTGAATAACAATTTAAAGATAGACTGATTAAAAGAAAGATTGGAGATGGAACCGCATAATAATAGGTTTACAAAGGCTGTTGTTTTCTTAGAATGACAAACAATAGGTCTGCTGATCATTTTTATCACTTTGTGGACCACTCGTGCGTTTACCTCATAATCACGTTATTTCTGGCAGCATTTGAAGGCAGCACAAACCACAACCACATCCTCATGAGCACCTGCAGCACACCACTTTTAACACTATTGGCTTTCAAACAGTCTTTGTATGCAAAGACCCCTTTTCTGGGCTCCTAAAGTCTTGGAAAGTGTTAATTTTGTAGGGTAGAATCTGTCGACATTCATACTAGGTAATTATATTCGTTAAATCATTGGTTGCCATTTTTACCTTCTAAAGGAAGACACTTCAGACCATCATTGCCAGATGCTTTCATTATCATCTGAGAATATTTTTACTGTCCATCTCATCTGTGGGTGGGGAGATAAGACTGGAAAGGCATGACCAAACATCCTCCTATTGGACTAATTTCTAATGAATGAAATAGTAGTGATAATAAATTTATTCTAATATTGCTGGGAAGGCTGGGAAGATATGAGTTACATTATATTACACTAAACATGACATAATGACTCACCATTTGTGCACCATTTCCATGACATTGGGAGGATAGAGTTGCTATAGTAACCTGGTCAAACCAGCATTTCATAGTGCATAAAGTCTTGGAGAGAGTGCTACTTAATGTCTAAAGATCTCATCTGCATCAACTGAAGGAATGGATTAACTGGTGTGTAATTACAGTTTCTATGAATGTAAAAAAAAAGACTGTTGGGTTCATCAGCTGGAATTACTAAAACATAACTCCTTCAGATCTCCACATTGCTTCTGGTTTCAGTGTAGATACTGAAACCTGAAGGCTGCATTCAAATTGTGGCTGAAAGTGTCCCAATTCTCGTTTTACCCACTTATGTGACACTTACGTGATATTTTTAGTGTGGTGTGAACAGAAAGAAAATAGAGTTATGATCTCTTCATTTATGACTTGGACCACATTCATATCGGTCCTAAATGTAATGTGTTTCTGATCTGATGGCAGTCTGAACTGTCCAGTTGGAATTCATCTGTTTTTCCACATCTCTGACTTTAAGACAAGTCACTGTTGTCATAACTCTGCATCCATGTGACTAGTAAAATATGGAGGAGAAATGACTCAAGGGCCACCACAGAGATAACAAGGTTGTAAATTCAAGTAGTATTTGGGGACTTGTCTCATTTTAAACAAATCGAGACAGGACATGTCATAATTTACATCATCTGGCTTCCGTATCATATCTTTCTCAGGATAAGGACATGGACCGTAAGTTCAGTGGGATTCATGACGAGCTGTCCAGGCGTCAAGTGTTTTGTTGATATTCATGTGCGCGTGTGGGTCATTTCAGGATCACCTCTAACTGATATCAGATATGGCTCGCTTTCAAAAATAAATGTAAACAGACCAAAAAAAAAACACACACACGTAGTATTTTCATTTGGGCACTGGCCTGGCTGTAGCACATGGCTTCACCCCTGTTGAAGAAATGCTTTTCTCTGTGAAGTGGTGAAACAGGTGCTTCTGAAACCACATTGTACCCCGGGCACATATCTGTGTGTCTTTCCATAACGTGCTCTGTGTCTGCCTCATACCTCTCAGGCCTCTTATTGTCTCATAAAAAAAAAAGGAAATAATAACACAACCTCACTGGCAACTCCCCTTAAAATTCCCCTTCATTATATTCTTATTTATATAGTTTACTTTTCTCAACAAAGGTATACAAATTTAACAAAAACATTTTATTTTAGGCTCATATAACTTGTCTACCTACCATACCTGCTTAACCAGTTCAGTGATGGGTAGCATCAGCAGTCTATTCACACACAACCCATATGTTTGACTCAGACTGCATCTGCTTCGGGAGCAACATAATGAGTGTCAGCTTACAGGAACCAGTGAAGTTGTTATGGTAACAAATCATTACTTATTGTGTGACCTCACTGAACGTGCTAGTTAAGAGTAATAGTTGCTGTGACAGTAAACCTGACCTCTTATCACTGTTCTTCTAAGTAAGCATGCAATTACAACTCAACCAATTGGCCCATATTGTTCCCCTGTGGACTTCAACCCTCCTTCAGGAAAAACACAAGTCCTAATTTGGCCTGCTTGGCACAGATGGAAAGTTCACCTTATTGCCCTTGTAACCACGGCACAGACTGATAGAATGACCAGGCCCTCAAAATAGTCCAAGTGTTTGCTGACACTTTAGCCTTGTAAATCCATGTAAACCCTCTTCTTTTCTAATCCAGTCATAATCATTTTGTACTCGGAGGCTGTTTCCTTGGAAAGAATTTCACTAGATTACATCCTGGAATTTAGTCAGCCATCAGTTTAGTTGTTGAAGAAATGCAGTAATGATTTCAGAATAATGATTTTAAATTCAGTACAAGCCCAGCCCAAATACTCCATAGCAGAATGAATACCATCATCCCCATACCAGGAAGTTTTCGTTAGACCTGATTGATTATTTTGATCTCATCATTCTTGTAATCAGTATCCTTTGTTCACTTATCCCTGTGAGATGCTTTCTATGCGAGAGAGAAGATAATAAGAAGCTGAAATAATCTGGTTGGAATTAGGGCTGGGGAATATATTGATATTACATCGATAGCGTGATATAAGACTAGTTAACGTCTGGGATTTTGGATATCGTAATATCATGAAATAGCATAAGTGTTGTCTTTTCCTGGTTTTAAAGGCTGCATTACAGTAAAGTGATGCATTTTTCTGAACTTATGCATCTGTTCTAGCTGTTTATTTGCCTCTACCTGCTGGCCATCATATCCACATTATTAATGATTGTTTATCAAAAATTTTTAGTTAAAGTACCAATAGTCACCCCCACAGTCTCGTCGTAATATAGATATTGAGGAATTCATTCAAAAAATATCGTGATATTTGATTTTGTCCACATTGCCCAGCCCTAGTTGGAATGGAAAAATATCTGTGGGCCACTCTGGATGCCTGTGTCCATGATCTATCTTTTACCTTTGATATAAACTTTCCCCTACTTCCCTGTCTTTAACCATATGGTCTTGCTTTCCCCTTTCCCCCAGAGACCCTGTGCAGCAGCCAACATGGCAGAAGCGCACCAGGCGGTGGCCTTCCAGTTCACTGTCACCCCTGATGGCATTGACCTACAGCTGTGCCATGAGGCTCTCCGCCAGATCTACCTCTCTGGCCTCCACTCCTGGAAGAAAAGGTTCATTCGCTTCAAGGTAAGAGGTTTAGACAAATGAAAGCAAAGACTGCAGGGGTTTATTGAAGGGGAACATCTTGGAGAACCTTGACTCAGTGTACTCCATCTAGAATATACTTCTGTCATTGGTGTCCTGCCTCCTATTTGTATCTTACAACAGTGTTTGTTCACTTTCTGAACTTGGTAAACATTTAGTTCATAAAGGCTGTCACAAGTTACTCAGTACTGCTGTCTGTTTCTTTACTGATTGCTGTCGTATTATGTTAAGCTGTGTTTGTTTGGTTACGAATTCCAATAACTCGCCCACAATGGAAGCTCTCCCATTTAGCGTGCTGTGACAAACACACAACAGTGACGGTAACTTTCCTGTCTGTTCTTTGTGTCCTAGCCTTTGACCTACTTATCTGTTTACACACATTGACATACACCCAAACCCAAAGACCTGCTAGCATTTTCACCTATATCTCTTCAGTCATTGTTTTGACTGCTATAATTGATCATAGCGCATGTGCAGCAGCAGGACCCAAAGCAGTGCTTATGGTATTGACGATAATATCATCTGAATCCTTGCAGGCTCTTTGTTCTCTGTGACCCCACTGACCTTTGAAACCCTCTGTTGTTTTCCACTTCCACAGAATGGGGTGATGACTGGTGTGTACCCAGGTAGCCCACCTGGGTTCATGGTGGTGGTTGTGTCCTACATGTCCTACAACAAATATCACAACCTGGATCCCTCTCTGGGGCTGTTTGCCAAGTTAAGCCAACACATACCTATCGGGTAAGGCCCCTCATATGTGATCTTGTCCTGGGATACCACAGTGGGTTTTTTTTCCCTGGATTTGAATAAAGGTCCGAACCAGGTTCTGTGTTAGTTCTTTGAACATTTTAGTCAAGTATTTCAGACAAATGATTATAACATGATTATCACCAAACAATGGACTGGTATCTCAGGGACTGTCTGGGAATGGCTCTTATCCCTATGTGTGATAAAGCAAATCTTGTGTTTCCGTTGGTGAATATTTTCTTTGCTTCTTTATTTGCATATAATGGAGCCCAAGAGTCAATTCAAGGTCCAATTTTATTCTCAGTATACTTTTTACCACTTGGCCACTTTGTGTACCAGAGTAGCATTGCCTTCCACTACTGTGTCCATGATACTTAATTATACCTGCCAATAAAATCCAGTAAGTTGGCCTCAGGTTACATCAACATCACTGTTGAATTCAGGATCAGGACTGGATGTATCAGAACCTTCTGAAGTCCTTCTTATCAGCCTAAATGTATCTTAAGGCTAAATTCAGCAGTCTCTTTGTCCTTCAATGAACAAAATCATGGCTGTATCATTTTCAATCCAGTTGAAACTTTGAGCAGCATTCCACGAAGCTAGTTCAGTCTTGTTTGATTCCGTCTCTCGGTGACACCTTAATTAACGCTCTTCTCTTCACAACTGCAAGGCAGTATTTCCTTGCCATAAACTGGCACGAGTCCAGTTTGTCCAATATGCAGAAAAACATTTGACCACAATTAAGAGAAGGGACCATATTGCTCATATTCTGGCATCATGACACCGCTTAGCAGTTATAGACTAGATTTCAAGATGTTACAGATACCTTAAGGCTCATGCGTGCTTTGCATGTGTGCTTTGCGTGCTTTGCTTGTGTATCTTCTTGTTATTATTTCCATGCAATTATGTGCATGACTCAGGTATTCACAAGAGAACATGTAGGCCTACTTTCTTCAGTTGCTCCTTTAATGACATCTACTGGTTTAGTTGGTAGATCTTAAAAAGTTCTGGATGTGATTTGCCCACATTTTATTTTATTTTATTTCTTCTAACTGTCCTCTATACTGTAGCTCATCTTCATGTTTGCTCACATGGTCTCATCATGTGTGTGCTGATATTATGCAATAGTTCTCATATGCCTCTTTTCTATGTGCGCTGATATGCTTTTCTTATCTGGAAGGCAGGGGATTGCTCTTCAAGTCAAGGCCATTATTTAGGGCAGTGTCCATAAGGCTGTGTTATTAAGGCTATCGGATATTTCTAAGAATTTCTCACTGTACTAATAAGAAACATTTTATTTGAGGTTCGATCACCTGCAAAACATGGAGGACACTCTGGCCACACTGAGCAACACAAAAGATAATTATCATTGACGATTGATCATGATTTGGGACCACAGGGTGACTTAAAAGGGATTAATCCTCTCAAGATAAATCACTTGCATTGTTTATCAGTCATGATTCAGTGCAAGTTCTTTCTTTTTTTTAGTGCACTCTCTTTTATATTGCTATGTTTATCAAGCTTGGAAATGAAAAGGCCCGTTTTATTTTTTTTGCACTCTGTATCATCATGTCATGTTTTTTCCACCCTTCAAGCTAAATATTAAGTTGCTTGCATAACTTTTGATTTTTCACAAAGCCCCCCTCTGTCCACAGATGGGAAGATTTATCCCTCCTGCCTTCATTTTTTGACCGTGCAGTCAAATGAGCAGGTTCTACTTTGCTGCCGTTATTTGACCCCCTCTGTGTTTTTGTCTTCCTCTCTCTTCCCCTCTGTTTCCCCTTCTCTCTCTCTCTCTCTCCCTCTTTCTTTCCACAGGCGATACATGTCTGCAGACAGCCAGAAGATAGTTGGAGGTGTTCTGGTGGGCACGGGCTTGTGGGTCACCATAATCTTTATCATGAGGAATGTCCTGAAAGCCCTGCTGTCGTGGCACGGCTGGATGCACGCGCGTCATGGCTCAGTGTCCTGGACCACTCGTATATGGCTGGTGAGACAGCAGCCTGAAGAGAAAATAACTTGTGCCTACATTTTTTTTGTTAAGCATAGGCTATAAAACAATGCAGCATTTGTGCCTGGAATGTATCCTCTTGCTCTTAACGTCACACGTACCTCAGGCTGAGCTGAAAATGTGCTGCTCCACTCAATTCATTTTAGAGCAGATTCACTCCAGAATGTCCTACTGGAATTCACTTTCAAATGACCAAAGAATGCAGGGTTTGGTGTGGCATATAGAAGCCATATTCACATCTAATGAGAGCCTTATAAGAAATAAAGGATTTTTAGCTAAACTTTACTTAATCTAGGGCTAGGCAGTTCTGGCTATAAAGGATAATTTTAAGCGATTGTATTCATGATTATTTTTCCTTCTAATGTTGGAGAACAGAAATATTTCTATGCACTTTTTCCATCTTCATATCAGCTCTTTCACGGCTTCTACTTGCAGTAAATATTCTAAAAGAAGTGAAGTTAAAAGTTTCTATATTGCCAAGTCTGAGTGTTAACTAAACTAAAATTAAAACTTAGACAAGACTAAAATTGTTTAATTTGATTATAAATAATTAATTGAGCCCTTATTAACCTTGAGCATTTTTAAGTTGTCATTGGAGGTATTTGGAGATGTATTAAATCATACTATGGGCCATTTTTTAAACACATCTCTATCAAATTAAAAAGCTTTATTTGATTATATGGATGTATCGTTTGTTTTTAGTCTTGCCTGTGCATTGCAAAATTGCTTTAAACTGTTTATTTTTATACACATAAAATAAACTAAAATATGGCATACGGTAGGCTTGTATTAAAATAATGCAGCGGTCATGATGCACTCAACAGATAGAGAGATTTACTTTGGCCATATTAGCCTAGTTGCCACAGAAACATTGGTTCTTTGTGTGAAGTGAACATTAAAGCCCTGTGTCATCAGTACTGCACTCGTTCTTTTCAGTTTAACCCACTGATTATCTGTGCACTTTGCCTTACATCCCGCAGGTTGCTAGGTGAAACAGACTAATTTTAATTCCCCCCTTTTGCCCTCTCTCCTGTCCTTCCCTCCCTCACGGCCGCTCCTCTGCTCCAGATATTAGTGAAGGTGTTCTCTGGCAGGAAGCCAATGCTGTACAGTTTCCAGAACTCCCTGCCTCGGCTACCTGTGCCCCCAGTAAAGGACACATGCAGAAGGGTAAGCTTTACCTGTGATCCCAGCATCCTGTTTGAAAGGGTGTGGCTGTGTCTGATCGTTCAAAATTATCCGAATTAGAACCAAAGTTGGCATTTTAATTTCACATGCTGTCTCTCTTGCCTAGGTGTGTGTTATCCAGTAACATTCCTGATATTTTTTCATGAGTGGGCAAATTTGGTTTATCCTTTTGCTTTGTATCATTACATGAATTGCTCTCCCTCTAGGGGCCTTTGGTAAATAATTAAAGCATGCAGTAATTTCATGGATTTATTCCTTGTGCACTTTCAGTATTCCTATGTATCTCCTATCCAAAAGAAAACTGGACCTCTTTCTGTCATCTGTGTATCCTTAGTCAAGGGACTCATTGTGTATTTAGACGAATCTCGCTTGAGGCATTGAAAACCACTGAGCCTCTGTGTCTCTAGTCACAGCTGAGCAAACTTCAGAAAATCTCAAACTCACTTAATTAACATGGACAAAAGAAAATCAGTGGACTGTAGACTTTCAAATATTCTCAGCTCAAGAGTTGCCTCGGGTTGTCTTCCTTTGTCACACAACATTGTTGCCCAAGGCAGCATGCCAGTTATCTGTTAAATAAAGACTGGACGGCGAGTTTTTCTGGCCTATCTGCACTCCTCTTATCTAAAACCAGTGACTCAGGTCCACATGTGGCCCTTTGTGCCTGAACACTATCTGTATTCTGTCTGTGTGTTTGCAGTACTTGGAGTCGGCCCGCCCGTTGATGGATGATGAGCAGTACAGCAGGATGGAGGGCCTGGCTAAGGACTTTGAGAAGAACCTGGGACCCAGGCTGCAGTGGTACCTCAAGCTCAAGTCCTGGTGGGCCTCCAACTATGTAAGTCATGGAAAAAGTTTTCCCACAAGTCCTCTTGGCTGTTGAGGGTTTGTTCACAGGTAAGGATGCAGGGTCATGGGCTCATCCTCTGTCTCCTCCCTCTCTTTGTCCGATCCAGGTCAGTGACTGGTGGGAAGAGTACATCTACCTCAGAGGCCGTGGGCCCATCATGGTCAACAGCAACTATTATGCCATGGTAAGACCTCTCTCTCTCTGGGTATACAAATAATGGCTTCTAACTCTCTGAAGGCTGTGACCGATTATCTGCAGGATCTCTTCAAGGATATCTGTTTGTTTGGTGACACCTGAGTAAATTCCAAGAGACTCCTGTGTGAGTGTGACCCTTTGCCAGTGTTTTGACTGAAGACACTGCAACGGGCTAAGCACATACATACATATTTCTCTCTAAACTGTTGAGCAGAAATTTTCGTTTTCTTATCACAAGGATATCAAAATGTGTAAAAGTTGAGTGAGTTGTCTGTCAACTTGCAGTGCAGCCTGTGTTGCCTCCAGGCTCACCATTTCTGAGTTGAAGTTTCTTTGATATATGACACGGCAGATGACAGACAAGACACTTTAACGATGTCTCAGCTCTGGGCAATGCTTTCATAACTGCATAATAATTTGAAATGTAAATTATACCCATAAATATTGAATATTTACTGTTGTTTAAAAATTTATTTTATTAGTTGAGAGTTGAGAGAAACTGGAAAGACTGGGAAACAAAAGCTGACTCTGTGACATCTGACAGATTCCAGATGTCACAGGATATTCTTAAATAATTCTTTTCTGTCTGTAACAAAAAGTTAATTTCTGTGTGAATAGCTGACACTTTGGCCAGTGGGCAGACATCCAGTGGCATAACACCCATGTGTCTGTGTGTGTACTGTGTAAGAAACAGAGCACCTCATCACCGTGTCTCAGGGGAGTTCATTACAACCACGGTCATACCAGCTTGGGATTTACCGTTGCATCTTGGTTGGCATGGTTACAGGCTCAGCATTACACCTTGCCTTGTGCGTCGTATTTATGATCAGTTCCTTTTTGTGTGTGCATCTAGTGAGTGAACCCAAGATAACGAACCACCACTGAGAGGTCTGTATGGGGAACCTTGGAATGAATCCACCGCTCCCTCTGTGTGTCTCTGCTGTAATGAGTGGGACAGTAGACTGTACTGTTGCTGCAGGGCTGGCATGGATCACTGCAGTTCTATGTGTGTCAGTTTGTGTCTGGGACACGACTCTGCCAGCAACAACTCAATGCACACCATGCAGATTACACAAATACCACTTTTACACTAAGCAAGCGGATTTTACACTTTTTTCCCCCGAGTGACACCGTTTGCATCAGCAGAAAGCAGAAGCCCTGAAAGCACATTTCAACTCGATGTTAACTATTTTTACCATCTTCCAACCCGGCTGAAATGCTGTGTTTTCTCAAATGTTCTGCCCTAGCAGTCTCTCATTACAGCTACACTGTGAACAAAAGTCAGAGCCCAATTCAAATGATGGTGATTAATTGCTAATTGATTGCGTTACAGCTACAAAAATCAAATCAAAATTGCAGTGAGACGATTAAGTTAGGGTAGACTCAGCTGACAAATATGTGTAATAAGGATGTAATTTAATGCTGGTTCTCATAGTCACATGCTTATTTCACATTTTTGTCAGTTAAGTCTAAAAGGTCCTTGGAGGCGCTTTAGTGGATCACTTTGTAGAGCTCATACTGCGTTTTATTACTGCAGTGGCGCGGGTTCAATTTCGACCTGCGCCCTTTGCTGCATGTCATCCCCTCTCTCTCCCTTATCTTTTCTTTCTATCTCTACCGTTGCTGTGGAATAAAAGCAAAAATGCCCCCCAAAAAAGGCTTTAAAAAGTCAATCTCAATTATTGTAGTTTGTTTAGGTTATTGTAGAGGCTAGGATTGCCTACACGGGTCACAAATTAACGGGTGGGTCGTTAAAACCTATGGTGATCGGAGCAGAAGCTGATAATTACCCAGGAGTGTTGCCAGGTTTAGAATGCAGGGCTGAAATCCCGGGTTAACCTGTTGACACTGAGCTCAAGTCCTGGATGGTAGTGGGATGTCAGGTCAGTGGAAGAGGGTAAAAGAGAGACCTCCCCTCTTGCTTTAAGAGCTCTGTTGCTAAAGACAGAACTGTCAGTGAAGGAAAACTTGGTATGGGGGTCAGTGGAACAGCTTGTGGCATTCTTGAAATAGCAGGTCATGATAGCAGGGTGTACTTTATCTATACGTACGGCACTGAACCAAAATAAGAACAAAGAATCTGACAGGTCACACAGTGACATTGTGCGCCGGCTTCTCTTTCAAGTCTTAAATGGCTGCATGCATTGCCAAGGCACATTTCAGGGCGCATAGTTTTCAGGACAATGTCATGCATGTGATCAATTATGATTTTATTACTGTTCTTGTCTCCAGGACTTCCTGTACGTGTTCCCAACTTCCATTCAGGCTGCCAGAGCAGGTAATGCCATCCATGCTATCATGCTCTACAGGAGGAAACTGGACAGAGCTCAGGTCAAACCAGTGAGTACACAGCATCTCTCTCTCTATGTGTGTGTGTCCTTAAATGTTTCCCTTGAACTTTGATTATAATCATTTTACAAGCTTCAATATAAGTATAGAGTTAACAGGATGCATAATATGTGTTTGATCATGTTGGTCCTGTGTAAATGTTTAACTCATTTATTATTTGTTGATAATGATAAGCACAAAAATAAGTCCTGATTGTCGTTGCAGCTGTTCTCTGAGAACTGTTCATTCTAGCACAACCCCCTCCTTTTGTTACTTCAAACTGTGCTTGTTGTCCATAAATCTTGCTGGTGATTATGTAGATACTATGACTGTCTTCAGCACATTGTTTGTGACTCTTGGAATGAGCCGTGCACTGTGCTTTTTGCTTATTCTGCTGCAATAACAACTGTGATTTCTGG
>OMKZ01015216.1:0-20111 GCA_900302535.1 Neoniphon sammara | reverse complement strand
AGAATTCTAAAAAAAAAAAAAAAAAAAAAAAAAACGACAAATAAAACACGTAATACAGTTCACTCAGACACTCCAACAATCAAACACTCATCAACATAGAGGGACATACATTATAAAAAGGAATTGCAAATATAGAAAATGAAAATATCATTGCTTTAATCACTGAGGGGGACAGTAATTCTAATTTCAAAGCTTGCCAGTCCTACTTGCTTTCTTTACACTTGTGTGATTATAATGTGTTTAACAGGAGTATGAACGTTGCAGGATTTAATATTTTGTCAGACATTTCATAAATAAAAATAAAGTAATTGATATAAGGTGTTTGAAGTTAGGCTTCGGCAGTAGTTTACACATATGATGTTGCAATGCCTGTAGTATTTGGATATATAACCCCATATTGATAGCAGAGATACTAATCTCTTCCCCAGCTCTCAGGCTGACACTAATTGTCTTAACCTACATCTTGATCTCACCAGCTAGCAAGATGGTTGCTAATATGTTATCAGTTTAGGAGACATTGCAGTACAAGCAGAAAACCATATGCCCCTCACCACTTCAGAATTTGTGTAAACAAATACTGTGGAGTCAAAAAGATTTTATTTATCTGCAAGATACACATTGATTATTTCAGAGGATGGGCATTGCCAAAACCACTTAATGTAGTGAAAGCTAATAAATGTTTGTTTTGAATTTCCTTATAGGCGCCTCATAACAGACTCAAAAGTGAAGTTGAAGTACCAGCATTTAATTACGAATAGTTTTGTAGAGGTAAGGTTGTTGATTGTTTTCTACTCCCCATAAGTCTGTTCAAATGACATTTCAAATTATGTTGAGGTATTAGCTTGTTCTCATACACAATATTGGAAAATTCTTAAAACACAAGGCTGCATCTGTGACCTGTGCCCTTATTAATGAAGCTATGTATTGTAATTCTGTCTCAAATCACTCCTCAAGTGCAATCGACTGTTAAAGTGGTGCCCTGCACCGGACTGCCATCATGTTGTCAAAGTCCAGTACCCAGATGCCAAGCCTGTGAGGTGCAAGTGTGGCCGTCAGTTCTGGTAAGAAAACTTCTTACATAATCTCATGGCTGTATATCAGACTACAGATGACAGACCTCTACTCAAAAGTAGCCTGGTACTTCTGTTATGCTTTGGAAAACAAAAAGTCTATGCCATGGTAGAGCTGCCACCCACAATTTCCCTATGAAATGCTGCACTCTTCCTGGATCCTAGTCACACTTAATCCCTGTATCTAGAAAATACAAGGTTTTAGTTTTCCTGTGTGACTCCTGTTTCTCATGTCCCTCTAAGTGTTCTTCCCATTTCTCCAGATTTATTCCCATTTTTTGATCAAATTTTAAAATCTGACCATTCAACCTACTATATCTGTTCGAAATAGTAACACAATAAAAAAAAACGTTGGCCTAATAATACAATACTGCTGTATCACTGCAGTTACTGAATTGTCATTACACCAAAAAAGCAGCCTCCATAGTTACTTTTCTTCCATGATTGACATTACTCCCTTCTGATTAGGTGGACTGCTTCTGTTTTAGGATGAGAGATTCTGACATTCAGGCAGATTTCTTTCTTTTTTTTCTGCCAAAGGCTTATTTGATTCAAGAAAAACAGTATCATGTTTAAGGCCTTTGTAAGGTACAGATCTTACAGATAGAAAATTTGTACAGATAGAAATTTTTTTAGAACTTATTTAACTGTGTGAGCGCAGTGTAGTCCCAATCAACAGTAACTTCTTTGTCTTTTAGTTAGGATTTCTTATTTAACACAGAAAAAGACAGTACACAATGGCCCAGGTCTGTTTTCCATTAGAACTGCTGCTGTGTTGTAGTCAGTCGTAGTATATGAAAACGGGCAATGTACTTTCAGAATGGCTCATGCATCTGAGTGCGTTAAAATTATTTGTGATAAAGAAGCATTACCCTGAATTTCTCTGAAAATACTTAATCATTAATCCTGTTAGTTAAAGTAAGTGTTAAAGATTCTGGGAATTTTATTTTAACTTTTTGTCTGTTGCTGTTGCAGCTTCAACTGTGGAGAGAACTGGCATGATCCTGTCAAGTGTAAGGTATGGTAAAGGGGAATGCAATTAAAGTCTCTGGACAGAGAGTGCTTGCTGGTGGCTGCGGTCCTTAAGGGCCCAGTGCACTGGCAACTTTTATTTTATTTTTATATTATTTTTATTTTTTATTTTTTCATGATATAATCAAACAAAGGACCTGTTCATGTTTAATTGCCCAAACTATTTTAACTGTCAGCATTGTGAAAATGTGACTAATGCCTTTTGATCCTATTGATCACCAGAGGGGCAGTTTGTCAAATAGATTTCAGTCTACCTCCTGATGTAAATGATGTTACACACAACCAGGTTTTAATAAATACTCTGAGTGGTCAACGGTATACATAATTAATGAGGAGCCCCAGAGTCTGACAGCAGCCAGCCAGATAGTTGCCAAACTGGCCAAAATCTCTGTGTGTCCATTGTTGATGGGTGGCAAAGTTCCAACACTGTATATTTGTTCCTCAATGATAAAAATACTGGAATCCAGTGGATCACACAACTGTAGTTAAAACACAACAAAGTTATTACAATATCCAAAACATGTTTTATTGTTTAGTAGTCAGCACAGTGGGACTTAATGTCCTTCCACAGTTAATTTTCTGTTGTTTTTTTTTTTTTCATTTATATTTTCAGAGCTTTGATTAGTTATATTAAAAAAATTGACTGACATTGTTTTTTTATTTTTTTGTTGGTCTGAAATGTAACATCAAGTAGTATTAAGATGGTGTTACCAAGTATTAAATTGATGTTGCTCAATTATTTTTTGCAGAATTTTGAATAAAATAGTCCTGTTTAGACACCATTGTTTGAACAAAGGGGAAGAGAGCAGACTGCCACCCTCCCACTCATTTTGCTGGAGGACTCTCATGAGACCTGCCTTGTTATTGCAGAAGCAGCCTTAGCAGCAACAGAGTGTGCCTATGAGCCCCTGTATAAAAACTGAGACACTGGCACAAGTGAATGTTAGTGCACTATTAAAAAGGGGTAAAAGGGATTCTTATTCTTGTTTTACTTTGTCTTGTAGTGGCTGAGGAAGTGGATTAAGAAATGTGATGATGACAGTGAAACTTCGAACTGGATTGCAGCTAATACTAAGGTATGAATGTAATTCATTAGAATATTCCAGGGTTTAGTGTCCCCTCCCCCCCGCTTGCTTGGTCATGTCAGTAGAGTACAGCAGCAGTCGGGTAGTCCAAAAATTTCCATTGTTTGCAATTAAAATGAAAATTTGCTTATACCTATTAATTTCTATGGTTCTCACTATGACATAAGTGACTTCAGCATTTCCGCTTTGTGACCTTCCATATAAGCCCAGAACATGAGTCAGTGCAGTGGATCTTGTGAGCGTATGGTGAGATTGGTTAAGAAAAAAAATAAAGGACCAAATGGTAATAATAAATAGGATTGCTTCGAGACTTGCAAATGCTCTAAAAGTTGATGTTACATTTGCGTGCCGATAACTTGTGTTAAGCATGAGCACCATAGAGGATAGATAAATGGCAGCCCAATCAGGGCAGTGTGTGTTTAGTGTATTTGCTTGACAGGACATTTTCTTTTTCCTTGCCTCAAGCTACCTTGCCATCATAACTCTTTGCCTATTCATTTAAGTAATAAGATCTCATTTACATCAAATTTATTTCTTTTCTTGCCAGGTTGGTGGGACCTAGATGTTAGGCTCTAAAATGTCTACTTAAATCCATCTATTCTGTCAATCAAAAAAAAAATTCTGGTTCATTAAACTGTTAGAAGTATGAGAAAGAATTCAGTGGTTCAATCTGACTCAGTGGTGCTCTGCCTCCCTCAACAGGAGTGTCCAAAATGCCATGTAACCATCGAGAAAGATGGTGGCTGCAATCACATGGTTTGTCGGAACCAGAACTGCAAAGCTGAGTTCTGTTGGGTCTGCCTGGGTCCATGGGAACCCCATGGCTCAGCCTGGTAAGTGATGATAGCTAATGCTTGGCTTGTGAATGATGACGGTGTCACTTGCAGTGCCATATAGGAGCAAACCATAAGTAGATCTTTCTTGACAGCACTATTTCAGCTAAGCAGAATACCTTCACTTTTAGGTCAGGATCACATAGTAAGCACCTTTGAACTCAGCTGCACCTTTTTATTTTTCTGTTGTTTTCAATGGTTTTGTCCTGCCGGCTGAGCACCTCCTCCGGACAATGTGGCTCATATTTTTGACATGGCGTGTTTTTGGGTGCAGTTCACTGCATTCCCCACATTCATGGTCTTATTTGGGAGTGCCCGTTGTGCTGTTGAGAAAGACACTTGAAAGTGATTGGCTCTTGTGATGCTAACACCGCTATAATTTGCATGAAGTTGAGTTCAGCTCAACTTTTGTCCCACCCTTCTCACTATGCCATAAGCAATCCCAGCATGCTTAGCGCAATGAATTACTCGCTTTGTATAGGAAATGAATGAGAGTGATATTGGTCACTAGTCAGTTTACGTGCAGTGGGCCAAAACCGTCAAATTGAACGTGTTTACATAATTCGTGTCGCATCATACATCAGCAGCGCCCGGAGTGAGATATGTTTTCTTGGTCAGTATATTTTAAGTTAACTTACATCCTTGGTATAGAATAGGCTATTTATCCTCTTCTTCAAGCATATGCAGTGCAGTTGCCAGCTTTTTCCTGTCCGTTTTTATTTTCAACAGCGCTAACCCCATTAGCTAGATTGCAAGTACAAAGCAACAAGGTTGATGTCACGCCCCTTGCACTCCTTGCACACTCTGTGTTTACAAGCAACACTCACAAATGCACCTCGTGTTTGAACAGGAAAAAAGTCCTATGTGATCACAGTCTTGGAGGAGTGAAGGACATCAACACTGAAATGCTGAAAACTCTGGATGTTGTTGGACTGTTGTAGTGGGCACTCCTCTTCATTGGCAGATAGGGGCGGTGCTTCCCATTTTCAAAAAGGGGGAGCAGAGTGTGCACTTCAGTTATTGGAGATACTACTCAGCCTCCCTGGGAAAGCTTTACACCAGGGTGCAGATGTCAGCAGACCTCATCTGATAGTCAAACCTCAGATTCAGGAGGAACAATGTGGATTGTTTATGCATCAGAACAGTGGACCAATTCTTTACTAGGGTTGGGCAGTATCCAAATTTTAATAATGTTGTAAGGGGTTTAAAGGAGAATTTGAATATTTGTGTTCACTGCTATACTGCCGTCATTGCTATACCATCATCTGCCACAAGGTAGTGGTTACACCGCACTTGACTGTGCCCTCACGGTACTAAGGTACGCAGGCCTACATATTCAATGAAAAATATATTTTACAGTAATATTCTCCTAAGAACATATAAAACGTACTTCACCTTTTTCCCAGACACAAGGATTATACAGGGGGATACTCGTTAGTGTAATTCCAGGAAGTTTACCTGCTGGCTTGTGAAGGCATTGAACTCGGCGACACATCAGTCCTTGCAGCAGTGAGCGTTTGGTTGATTTGGAGATGGGCACGTATTTGAGGCATTTTCACCTTTGGCTGCAACTGTCCTCATGCAAATTTTGCACACAACTTCATCCAGATTTGCTGGCTCCCCTTGTTAATAGGTACAAATCTGAAATGCTGCCAAATTGCAGTAGTTGCATTCCTTTTTAGGCACCAACTCGTGTGGAGTTCTTGCCATCTTTTTTTCCCTCTATCTTTAGAGGAGAGGTTATGTGATGGTAATGATATGACTTTGTTGCTATTTTTAATTACCGCAGGATACTGTATTACCACCCAACCTTACTTGTCAGAGACATTAAATACAAATTGGCATGACATTTCATATCTCAAATACACCAGTGACCTCTGTCAAACTTTGGTCCTAATTTGTTTTACATAAGGAGGCATGAGAACTGGTTATATTTTAAAATAGTAGTGCTGCATGTTAATTACACTTTTTAAGAATGATATAAACTTTGACAAGATTATCCTTTGTGTATGGTTTTGTCATTGTTGTCACTTTTTAGGTATAACTGCAATCGCTACAATGAAGATGACGCCAAGGCAGCCAGAGATGCTCAAGAGGTAATAATCAAAAGACAAAGCAATATAAAGTCTTTCTTTAAAGTTTTTGTAGGTTGCTTTACTTCGCCTCATTTGCCATATTGTGGAACTAATTTTTGACATTAGTTTCCCCCCCCCCAAAAAAATACACTTTTGGGGAACTAGAAGACAAATACAAATTTGCTTTTACATAGTGTCTATTGAATGGAAAAATCAGCTAAAATTCAAAATGGCAGAAAAAGCCTGAAATTTGTAGTAATAGTGCATTTCCTGCCTTTGTTATAGTCACACACTTGAGTGTTACAGGCAACACTCCTTGTTACATTTACAATGTTTTGTTGCTGTCAGTGTAGTCCACGTGCTGACAAATTGCCATTATAATTAAAGCCAATTTCATATTCTCTGCAGCGCTCCAGGGCAGCCTTGCAGAGGTACCTGTTCTACTGCAACCGCTACATGAACCACATGCAGAGCCTGCGCTTTGAGCACAAGCTCTATGCTCAGGTCAAGCAGAAGATGGAGGAAATGCAGCAGCACAACATGTCCTGGATTGAGGTGCAGTTTCTGAAGAAGGCTGTGGATGTGCTGTGCCAGTGCCGCTCCACACTCATGTTCACCTATGTCTTTGCCTTCTACCTCAAGAAGAACAACCAGTCCATTATTTTTGAGGTACAGTAAAACAAACATTGCTGCTTTGAATATCATGACTGAGAGCAGACATGGTGTGTCATGCGAGTAACTGAAGCTTGTTATTAACAGTTATAACTACTTGTCTAATAGTCATTAAGTCTAAAAGGTTACACTTTACAGTAACCACTAATAGGTGGGGAATGATTAATTCTAGGGATGGGATGATATGCTTATTTCATAGTATGATTTGATGCATGAATTATATCATGAGATAATTCAGTAAAACCATGATACAGTGAAATAGATATGTTCAATTAGAACAAAGCATGGCTATGTGGAATTATGTTTATTTCTCAGCCGCAAACCTTTGTAGCAATGGGATTGGCTTGCTAGAATGTAAACAACTTAAAATGTGAAGTCAACATTGGTCATGGCATTCCCCATGACTAGAGCAAGTCACCATCAGTGTAAAAGGGCATGTTAATGCAAAAAAAAAAAAAAAGAGAGAGAGAGAGAATTGTTTAATGGTGGAAATCCTAGGTATCCTAGTTATCAGGGCACCAAATTTCAGCCAAACTAGCCTATTTGTAACTTTGTGAGATATCTTGCTATCAGAAAGGTAATGTTTGAGAAGAGAGCTGACCGGTCATTTTTTCAGGCAGTTTGCTCCAGTGTTTAGGGGGCCTGATCACAAATTACCAATCTCCCTTTTCTCTTTTAATGTAGACTGTGATATAGAATAAGTATGTAGTCTCTTATTTTTTATTAATTATTGTTTTATATGCATTTGATATTATTTTGAATATATTCTGTCTTATTTTTGTGCTCTCAGAACAACCAGGCAGACCTGGAAAATGCCACTGAGGTGCTATCTGGCTACCTAGAGCGGGACATTTCCCAGGATTCCCTGCAGGACATCAAGCAGAAAGTACAAGATAAGTACAGGTGGGTGAAGGAAGTGCCGTCAGCTGTCTGCCACTGTTCAGTCTGAATGTTCTTGGTCTTTAACAAACTTCTCTTGTGTCTGTAGATACTGTGAGAGCAGGCGAAGAGTGCTGCTACAGCATGTGCATGAAGGCTATGAGAAGGACCTGTGGGAGTACATTGAGGATTGAGGACACGTCCCCATGCAACGGACTCTTGAGTATCTTGACAAACTAGAGCGCTGATGCAATTTAACAGGGCAGCACGGGCCTTCTGCCGCCTCTCCTTTGGCAAACCAACCACTTTTGCATCATTTTTTTCTGGATTTGTTTAACAAAATCTTCAAAGTAAATTATATTTAAATAAAAAGGTAGAGTAATAAAAAGATTAAGTGTACTACAGTATTGTTAGCAACAGAGTGGAGTCTGAGAAAGCAGAAAATCCATCTAAAACAAATACATCCTCTTGGCTTGTATTGTAACACCTCCCCTGGACTATCTTATTTTCCTCTTCTTTTTTTATTTTTATTTTTTTTATTTTCTTGTGAATCTTTTCTGTTTGATTTTGACTTTTTTTTCATTAGTGTGGAAATGTTTTCAACACAGCTTTAATTGTCCTGGCCATGTCTGCTATATGTGGTGAGATCCTTGTCTGGGTGTTTGAATGTTGATAGGCTGATTGCAAAGGGGCAAAGACATTTCGGGGGGGAAAAAGAAAAAAACATCAAAAAGAACAAAAAAGCAAGTCTGTATTTTTCAATTTGTAAATAATCCATATGCATGGAAGTTAAAGAGCAAGAGTGGCACGTGTTTGCATAATTTTTAAATTTAGAAATATTTATTCTTTACCAATATTCAAAAAGGTGTACATTTGCTGTGTAGGTTGAGTCTCTCTACCCCCTGCAATAGAGTGTGGGAGTTTGGAGGTCTTTGGCATTAATGCACCCCCCACTCACCCACCCTCCATTTCTACAGAGTGGTGCATAAATTACACCTTATCAGACTGTAGATGGGGACTGATAGAAAGAGTTCATCTTACTTGCCAAGTGATGAGATATAGGACTCCGTAAAAGTGCACAGCAGGTTTAGAAAACCAAGATGATAAAGAAAAACAAAAATTTATAGGTGAGGTGGAATGCACCGGCCCTGTCTCCCTCTATGCTAACCTTTTTGCTGTACCCTCTATTAGTTGTTTTTAGAGATGTTTAACATTTAAGAACATTACTAATTATTTACAAGAGCCAAACTGAGTGACATTCACTCACTTGTTTTTTGTTTTTTCTCTATCCCGATGTGGCTTGAGGTAGCCCTCTTTAAGCTCAGCTTGCACCTTTGGGATTGGATGAGGGTAATGGAATGTACTGACAGCACAGCTTTCTAGTGCTGGTAATTGGGCTGGATCACTGTCAAACAGGGTCAGGCATTTGCATCACTAGAGCAGGGAATACTTGTATGGCATGGGGCTGATGATGGCCATACTTTTTGGAAGAGATCTCTTACCTTGCAGTGAGTCTGAACATTGCTTTAAACCAAGTTACATAGATGGACTTGCGTGAGCCTTAGACAGATGAGGAATATAGGGCGAATTTTTGAGGGTTGTAGGACTGTTTAATTAATGCTGTTATGCTTTTACATTTGAGACTGTGTTTTCACAAATAGGTTGAAGTTTGACATTGAAATGTCAGTGCCCCTCCAGGTATTGCATTGTTCTGTGTGGTGGTTGCTCTGGTTGTCAAGCTCTCTGCTTGTAAATGCTCGCATATGTCTCTGCACTATAGCAGTCTTCACAAGATTGACTGGAGGGGACATGAATATACAGCTACTGGTGCAAGTCAGAAGATGACACCAAAGTGTCAGCCATCATTAAAACACATCCTTTGCCCTAGTTTCAGATCTTTGGGGAATTCTCTCCCAAATGCTTCTTATGTGTTCAACAAACTTATTATTTTATCCTAGCAAAATTATAAACTGTATTGTTTATTTGAATAAATGTCATGAGAAATCTCATTATTGGGAGTACTGTGTGAGTCATTAGAATAGGCTTGGTCTCAGTCATATGAATTATCCAAATGTCCATGATGCATTTCTGCGCTATGTATTTTGCAATGTAGTGTATTCTACAAACCAGAGAGCTGTGGTTGTCTTCCAGAATACGGTGAAACGAATGAATTTGGTAATATGAATAATTTTATTTTTAGGTAAAAATGTTAGCTTTTTGCACCAATCTTACTTGCAGATTGTTAATAAGGATACCAAGTGGTTGTCTGTATGATGTCACTTTTGAATTCATTTTGTGTCTCAAGTCACAAACCAGTGATAACACCAGTTGAATGGATAAAGACAAAGGTGGGCAATTTTCTCTAAGCTGTCTTGCAGGTACCGAACACACCAGCTATTGCTGTGGTCATTAGGCTAATACGCTATCCAGGGCTCACTCTGTTTTCATTGTGTCTACCAGTAGTTCATGAACATTTCAAGATAACATTCAAAGTAACAGAAGCAGCTACTTTCATTTAATTGAGACATCCAAAAACTTTTAATACTTTTCTACATATATCTTTTCTTTATGCTATCAAAGGTGTTTTATTTCCTATTTACATAGTGTAAAAATGTGGGAAAAATTAGTTGTCTGTTTTGGAGAAAATATTAAAGTGCAAAATGTTGCAAACATCCTTCTGGCATGGGTGATTGTTTCATAATGCACACAATATACATCTTTGCTGTGGCAGCAGCCATTTTTATTAAAACATAATGCCACCTTCAATATTTGATGTGTTTCTAACTGTCCTGAATAAGAATACCAGAATGTATGCAACCTAAAAAAGCTCAACACCTCCCAGGAAATTCAGTTACCAAGTGAATTTTTTCAGATAATAGTCGCCCACAAGGACACTAAAGGGAATTTGCAACTCAAAAATCTTGCCACACGATGGGGACAAAGACCATGTGATACTGATTAGTCCAACACACAATGGAATTGTGATTTCCTAAAATTGCCAGTTTACAAGAAACATTAAATACTCAATTGGAACCTAATGAGTGTGTCTTTTTTCTATCAGTTACGGCATGAAGCCCACACTGGTTTTGATTTAAAAAATATGCAGGTTATTTTTACAATTACAACACTCCAATGTGATTAAAGGCTGAGAGTGGGGTGACAGTAGGGCCTCTTTGCAGGAGAACAAATTTTTGACACCACAATGACCCACTCCCTTCATGTTTTATTCATAGTTAACTTGCTTGTTAATTTCCTGTTAGATTGTCCACTACTTTGTGAGTAGAGTATGTGTGGCTGTTAAAGGCAGCATGATATGAAAAGAAAGAGGATCATGGGATAGGGAGGTCTGTGAATACATACCAGTTTCATCAGTTCAAAACATAAGATTAATAAGAATAAGTACTCAATGTGCACACTACTTTGGATGCCTCCTGTCATTGTCAGAAACTGTCAAACTCCAAGATTAGTAATATTTTATGAAATTTATTTGTTATATTCATTCAACAAATTCCCTTCTGACTTGGGTATATATTGTTAAAAAAACACACCACATAATGCTTACCCTGAGAAATAGTTCAAAAATAAAAACGTTCCCCATTAGGCAGAGTGATTTATAGCATGATAGAAAAGATGGACATTCTCAAAGCATTACAAATGTTTAAGATGGACAAGAAATTGGCAGCATATTGCAAGGAAACTGTTTTGACAGTTCAATCTGCAAAAGTATGTAAAAACCATATAAAATATTCTAAAAGCAATATAAACCCTTAAGATGAACAAGAAATTACAAACATCACAAGGAGACAGTGTTGTTTTGACAGTTCAATCTGCAAAAGTATTTAAAAAACCATACAAAATATTTATATTAACATTAAAGTGAAATTTGAGGTGAAAGCTTCAGGATTCACAGTGATGGAGACCCTTGTCTCAGCAGGAGACCTTTTCAGCAGCTTAGTTCAGAGGTAAACTTCAGTTACACATGAAAATACCAGCCACAATAATCAGGCGAAAATCATTCTGTGCTGCAATGATATACAAGACTGGCACTGTTACTGTAAATCCTTCATACATGTGACTGGTGCTGTGTGACAGTTAACAGCAATAGGGTGGATGCATCACTGAATATAACGTTTTCTGTGAAAATGCAGAACTTTGACACTTCACGTTTGTTAAGACTGCCCACTGGCAAAAGACGCAAATAAATTGAAAAAAAAAAAATCATCTGGTCACTAACTTCACTCATTACTGCAGTATTTTCTGTCTAACCAAAAACAGGTACAGCGATGACTCAAGCATCAGTATGGACATCATAGTTACTTATGATACAATAGTGTGGGGAAAGTAATGTGTCTTTATTCAAATTTTTAAATTAAGTTATCCTGTTAAACATTTATCTCACTTAACAACCACACCCTCATTTGTAACCACCAAAGAGCTTTCTCAGAAACCATCTCAGTCATTGAAAGAATGTGTCAAAGATGTTGATAATGAAGGCTTAAAATATTCACAATAACATGTAAGGGATGTTAGCTGTCACTTACAGACCCTCCCTAAAAAGTGACAAAGAATGCATAGCAGAAGAAAAAAAATTGATAGCAAATTAGTCCTCGATTTTGAGCCAGCCTTTTTTATAGTCTATCAGCAGCTCAAGATAGTACTTCCACTCTGGCTCGCTGTCATACCTGACTTCAAAAATAGTCTTCAGAGGGTTGGGATGAGCCTCATGGATACGCACCACCTCTCCTCTGTACCACACCTCTGACTTGTCATCCTCCTCATACAGATGTCGAATCCTTTTTCCCACCAGGTCTGGGTAGTAGAACTTCATGGCCCGCCGGGCCCTCTGGACCGCTGAACGCAGGACCCAGCGCCTCCTGTGCTCAGCACTGTGGCAGGCAGACAAGTAGGGACAATATCTGATCTTTATGAAGGATCTGTGGCGTCTTTTAGAAGAACTGGCAGAAGAGATGGGTCGCAGGGCATGAGAGAAGCCTCCTGTTCTGTGCCACCTGTGGGTAACCTTAGATGTCTTCCTCCTGTGGAGTTCACTCTCACTGCTCCTCTCTCTGGTCTCCTCTCTCTCTCCACCCTCAGCCTGTGAGAGGGAAGGATCAGAAATTGTCCCTGAGTCAGAGACTGCTTGGTAGCGGGGCTTTCTTCTATTTAGGCCTTCGCTAAACAGAACCCTCCTCAGCTTGAGAATCATGCCTGAACAGTTTTTGGATCTGACCTGAGATTTGGCAAAGCTGGAGGACTGCCTGGCATGAAGTGGAATGGAGGTTCCCTCTGTTTCTGTGTCACTGGGAGATGAGTAGAGCTCACCTGGAGTCAAAGGACATGTCCACGAGTTGTCAGGGTCCTCCTTTTGAGGGATGAGTGAACAGTCCTCCACAACTGTATGGTCACCTCCTCTATTCTCAATCCCCTTAGACTGGTGGTCATTCCAGTCTTTATCGATGAATGTGTTCATAAAGCCTCCATTTCCAGCCTTCTCTGCACATTTCACCGCTTCTTCCTCTGACAAAGTGTCCTCCAAAAACAAACGCCTTGAACTGCTCTTTACCCTGCCTTTTTTTCTGTTCTTATTCAAATGTCTTTTTGTCTGCCTGTGCTTCAGATGTCTCTGTGGGTCTGAACCAGAAGCTGGTGAGGCAGAGATGTTTGAAAATACAAGGACCGTAGAGCTGTCAGTCTCTTCACCACCTTCATCTGACTCTCTCTTAGGAGACTCATCCATCTCTAACTCTGCAACACAGGGAATGTAGCCATTAGGAAAAGTCAGCGTGATTACAGAAATAACAGATACAAAAAACAAAAACAAAAAAAGAGGTTACTGACAAAATAGGAAGGTAATCTTGACTTGCAGATTTTGTTTAGTGATCAGTGAAGTACATTCAAGCGAGGGGCACAAGTCAGTGAGAGGGGTGGTGAGAATTAATCAGAGAATCAGTGAGTTCAAAGAAAGATGAGGAAAAGACAGATGTAGTCCCATTTCCACATAGATGTCTTCCTAAACAAAGCAAGCTAGCAGCCATGCACTCTATGGCCTCCCAATTCTCCAAGAGAATGAATACTTCCATAAGTCTTATTCAGCATATGGGTGCAAAGAAAGTGTTCTCTTGATATCAACAGACATAGTGATTGGACAGTATGACCCTCTCACCATGAAACACCCTTTAAACAGTGATAAAATAAAAAGATTGTTGAGAGAGTGGGCACCAGGGCTGGGAACAAGTCAGCTGCTACTGGGGGACAGTCAGGGTTAAAACAGCAGTGAAGCAAGAATAAAACAAGTTCAGATACCAAAGTCAAGTGTCCAAAACCATGTGAACTGTAACAACATTTAGCAGTGAATGGAAATAACAATTAGATTAGCCCAATTCAATTAGCAAATTTTTGATGGAAATAAAAAAAGCTGTTGACAAGGGCCACAGGGTAAAAAGACCATAAACAGATAAACAGGGGGGCGTCATCATCATCTGAAAACATGGGCTTCTCACCAATCCAATGGGCACAGAGTAAGCCAGTACGTACTGCTTGACCCCTCTGTGCACTGTGTGCAGGCTGTCATTTCCTTCCTGCAGAATTTGGTAACATGATCCAACAGCCTGTCTCACACTCTTTAGAGCTTGATAAACTATGTAGTTGAATCGTGAAGGAGAGGTTAATTTTTGCGCGGGTACCCTCCACCCCCGAGCCCCTCATCCCATCCCACTCCACCATAACAATGCCATGTTAAGAGCAACTTATTGTGATTAGTTACTGAATCTTAGTTATTACTTGATTGTTTATTATCAAAAGCACAGAATAGTGAAGCTGAGGGACAACATAACAAAAGACAAATATACCTGGACTTTCTTTTGGACATCAGGTGACGTTGATTCTGTAAAAAATAAATGGATTTGAAATAGAATATTTATTTCCTTAATCAGTCCTAAATAAATGGGCCAAGAATGCACAAATGTTATAAGTAATGGACTATGTGAGGGAATACCATGATGTAGTTAACAGTAACAACATTATACCCAATAATAATGCTGTTCACATTGTAAAATACAAAAGAATAAGTATATTACACAATTTACAAGGAGGAATTGCACAAATCTGAATGAAAAGGCAGGAAACGCTGCTGTGGGAGTTATGTTCTATGGATCACATGGTCAAATACAGTGAGTCATAATGATGTCAGCTTAAGAAGTGTCATCTTTCAAATTCTTTATCCATCACGAGTTTGTATCTCTCTAAGCAATGAAAATTCTCTTTGTGTATATAAATAAGAGGGAGTAAAATGCTGTTTGTCTTTTTGTTATCTGAAACAGTATGTGGATCCTTTCTTAACAAACTAAACATTTTAGTGAGTCATGTAGTTTACCATAAATAAAAGTAAGGAGAAGCAACATGAAACGCCTTTCCCCCAACATAATACCTTTTGATACTATCAGGACATTTGTTTACATATGAAAGCTACAAATTAAAAACCACATAATCACTATCACATCATCTTGTAGAAGAATAAAACTGCCTATGAAAAACACTGAAGGGCCTCAAATTTTTCTAGTAATTCATGGCCTTTTACTCACTAATGATTTGGCATTTTTGTGCTATGAGAAATAGTATGTCATTTTTTTTATTTTTACAGCAGTCCAAAGAAGAACAAATATAAAATGCAATCTTAATAGACAATGACCTGTATAATGCCTAAAATTCATTAGGTGTATGTGCATGTCTGTGTGTGTATATGCCCACACTTGCACATGCTTCAGTGTGTTGCCAGTCTTCCTCAAATGAATATCCATTGTCTATTCAGTTCCTTTTTCCTTGATGAACATTGGCTCACATCAGTATTGCTTGAATAAGCAACTCTGTGTTAGGCATTGCCCAATGTGGGGTGGTTAACGCAACTGTTGCTTCCTGCAACACCTCTAATTTGTCAAGTCTGGTTTCACAATGACAGAAGAAAAAAGTACTTTCCATCCAGCTAGCCCAGAGCAACATTCATGGCAAAAATGCCAGAAATAGCCTGGGAACAAGGATAAGGTATTGTTAAACAAAATGTTTTAAAAACTGGATTACCCATTTGTGTTCTTACCAGGAAAACACTAACGGTACCAGAAATGTACCTGAGTGATTCTGAAGTGAACACACACTTACCCAGACGCTTGCAGACACAGGCATGATAGAACAGGCTGGCCACATCAGTATAGATGTCAGGCAGGTGTTTGAGGGACAGGAGTCTCCTGAGCTTGGAGGAGCAGGCCCGTTTGTGGAGCTGGGTGAGGATCTTCTCCTCAGAGAGCGTAGTGGGGCGCAGTTCTACTTTGTGCTTCTGTAGGACCTGGTCGATGAAGCATCCCTGGACCTGGGGGAACAGCAGTTCCTTCACCACCAACATGGGGATGAACACTGCGCCTGTTCGCATAACATGTGGAAATGGACAGTGTTCCTGAGCAATGTACTCTCTTAACCTCCCAAGAACCTTATGCAATGCCGACTTTGTCTCCTCATTAAGCCACAACTCCCTGTCTTTTATCCCCAACAAACTCGATATTTTCTGGATTTTGGTTGAAGGGGATGCAGGGTCATTCGGTTGCAACTTAGACAGCCAGGTCCTCAGGTCTTCCTCTGGAGACACTGACACCAAGTTGGACACTAGTGTGCAAAGAGAGTTATGTAGCTCGAAGAAGTGCTGGCGGACTTTTTGGAGTTCAGTTTTGGGTGTAACTTCAGCTACTGGCTGAACAGGTGGCTGAACAAGTGGATTCTCTGGCGTTAGAGCAGGGGTAGGACACAGTATGTCGGGGATGATAATTTTATAGGTGGACAGTTTAAGACAATGAGGAGGGATGTTTTGGAGGTTCAGTTTGCTCTCAAGTGGTTGAGGTGGTGAATTGGATTTGGGATTCATGATTACAGTCTGTTCATGTGGTTGATGGGTATTACCCTGAGAAGATCCTATGCTCATTTCTGGTGTCAGCTCACCTTGTTTGGAATCATTTGTTGTCTCATCTTTAACTGCTAATGAGGGTTTACTTACAAGCTCATCAGGTTCGCATTTCTTAATCACCAACATCGGTTCATTGTCAGATGAACTAGTGTCCTCGACCTCTTTCTTGACAACCGTCTCACTGCAGCCATCCTGATTTATTTTGCAAACACTAACAGGAGTTTCTTCAGGGCTGTATGTGTCTACCTTTTCTACCTTGATATCTTTGTGTTCAAGGATTTCTACAACAGGCTTTTCTGCTGGACCATTTGGACAGATTTCTTTGGATACTGGACAGAAAACAGGCTGCTGTCCATCGTTCTCTTTAATTGCACAGGGCTCAGAAGACTGGTCGGTTTTCTGGGGTGCTTGACTTGGAAATAACATTCCAGAGGCCTCCAGATATGCTTTATAAGGTGCCAGGCTGAAGACATTGTCAATGATTGGCATCGGTGAGTCACTGTTGTCCTCAACTTTTACATTCTCCACTTCCATCTTGTGTCGTTTCTTAAACAGATCCATTTCACCTAACTCCTTATTCTCCTCTTTTATTTTAATGGATGGGGATATGTCATCAGTAGGTGTGTGTGACATACTTCTCTTCAGGCTCCTTTTACCATCAGTGGTGCCTAAACTGGATACAAGGGCATGGTGCTCTTTGCTAGCTGCAGGAGCGCAAATAATTTGTGGGGGATTAGCACTATAATTGCCAGCTTTGTGGATCTGATCACCATTGTAAGTTGGAGACTTGGACCGCCTAGCTGCTGGGGAATCAGCAAGACCTTGGGGTTGTTTTAGGCATGTGATCTGGACTTTGTAGTGAGAGTAGTCCAGGGGTCGGTCCACATTCAATCTGGCTGGAGAAGGACTGGGTCGATCTTCGTGCCGGCTGGTAAGTGGGGAAAAAACTCTGTTCATTTGTATGCTGACTGGTGAGACAGTGGGTTGGTCCATATGTCTGCTGGAGCTGGGTTGGTCCACATGTAGGCGTGCTGGGGAGGCACGTGATCGGTCAACATGCATGCTTGCTTTGGATTGCTGCTTATGTAAGTTGGATGAGGAGGCAATGGTTCCATCAATATGCAGGCTGGATGGGAAAGCAGTTATTTGGTTAGAGTGCAAGCTAAGTGGTGCATGTTGCCTTTTTAGGGAGGGTCTCATTTGGCTTGCATTCAAATGAATTCTAGGAACTGCATAACATGGGTAGTCAAAACCTCGCATAAAGGAATGATTTGGGATGGTTTCAGTGCTTGGCATAGGAATTTCACTATGAATAGACTGGGAGACAAGGTAATGTTCCCGAGGGCTAGAGACTGTATGTTTAGGAAGAACAGGAACAGCATCTTCTCTATGCTTCCCCCCTATATCTTTACACACTGCTCTGCTTTCTACCTCCACATTTGCCTGGGGGTAGTAAAACATAGGGTGCTGTGTTAGCTGTCCATATTTGGACATGGGAGAACGGTCCTGATAAACTTCTGAAGTCATATGCTCATATGGAGGAGGATGGGGAGGGTACAGGCTATGACAGCCTTTGGGGGAAGTCAGTAGACGCTGGCTCGGCTCACTTAAAGGGCCAAACAGTGTGTGAGTCGGGGCACAGGGGTAACTGCTATAGTTTGGCTCAATAAAGGCAGGCAATGTCCTTGCTGTACTTGGGCTCAAGCTGTGGTACTTCTCTACAGCTATGCTTTTGAGTGGTAGTTCACTAGGCTCAAACTGCAAACCTCTTGGTTGCATCAGTGTCTCTTGTGCCTTCCTCTGAATGGGTGATCTCTGATTGTATTGAGCGCTGGTATGCATCCACTCACTCTCATAGACAGCATTTGGCATCCTCTGAGACCCATGTTCCACACCGTATCTTTGTCCTAACATACAACCCAGTTCATTACAGCAGGGGTTATGTACATAAATTGGTTTAGGAATTGCCAAATAGACTGAGTTTTCAGATGGGGGAGATGAATTCACACCTCCACCAGTTTGTTTTCTGACAGGCATTGGTGTAGCAGCTGTGGGGCTCCTGATTCCAGGACTTCGAGTGTAATATGTAAAGCTCTGTTTGCCTGGGGTTTGATGCACAGGGGGAGAATGAGAATTGCCTTCCTCTGGAGAGAATCTCTTGTTGTCTGGCCTGTAAAGTATGTGGTTTTGTCCTTCCATGCCAGATAGGTGGCTCACAGGACTTCTGCCATCCAGCAAAGAGGTCTTTGAACTGCTCCAAGGAGTAAATCCTGCTCCATCCTTTCTTCTATGGTCATAGGTAAAGTAGGCCCCATTGTACTGTAGAGTCTGCTTGTTGAGGAAACCAGACATATTTCCTGGCTTTGACAATCCTGTAGATGCTATGGTCCCTTCAAACAATGGCATCTTGCTTTGAGACACTGGGTCAATGAGGCTCTGCACAGACTGGCTGCTCATCATGCGTTGACATTGTAATGATGATCCAATATTACTGCTGCAGGCCTAAAAATATAAAAAACAACTATTAGACACTTGAATTCAACTTTAAGTATCTATGTAAGTTGAAGACAAGTTAAAGAGATCCATCTCCTTAGTGTGCATCAACCTCCACTTCACATTTCAGAGAGAACAGCAGCACACACAGCAGAAATAAGTCTCTCAAAATGAACTTGCATGAACCAAGACAGGCACCCTTAATATACATAAAGGGGGTCATCATGAGATGACAACTGGCTTGAGGCATCTTCTTCATTTGACAAATCCTGTGGCTTATCACATGTTACATACATCCTTGTCCAACTACAGACACTGATTCAAGCATTAAGTTAAGTGTAAGTTGTAGCAAACAAAGTTAGGAATGTGTGAGGATGATTTGGAACCCAATTGATTAAGTAAAGATAATTAGTAAAAGAGAGAGTATGGTGAGAATACAAAAAATTTACTACTCCCACAATGTGATAGCTTATCACTTGAAGCACATGACCATGTTACAGTAATCAAACCAATTATTGCAATGTGGCTTTAGCATTACAGCTTTTGGTGGTGATTATATCCTTCTGTGATTTGTAGCAGTTTGAGTGTCTTATTTTATGTTGCTATGAGGTTTTGCTGTAACTCACTTCTCAGCAGGTTGCTCACTGTTAGCACATTCTATCACCGCCTCTTGCACCCATCGAAGAGGTTCAGACTGTCATTTATCAAGCCAGAACTTATCTGAACATCTAATCTGAAAAATCACATGTGACATGCAGTTCTCAGCTGTTGGCGCAACACTACTACTCAGTGTATTTTTCCATTCTTTAACATTATGAAACTACTGTGATGGCCATAGCATAGGTCCGTTTTATGCACTTGTACAGCATAACTCCAAGCTGTTACCAGATCATTCCATGTAGTAAAATGTGATTTGTCTCAATCAAACGTTTCCGAATTTCTCTGCCGTAGGAGAAATTGCTGTTTGTTTGTTTGTTTTTTTCCATTTTCTGATTTTCCCTGATACAGATTTGTGGTGTAAAACATCC
>OMKZ01015213.1:21102-41122 GCA_900302535.1 Neoniphon sammara | reverse complement strand
ATACCTACACTCTGAAGTGAGGAAACAGATAATCGATACTTTTGAGATATAAGATGACTGTATAGATTAAAATTCTACCTTCTACCATCTACCTTCATAGTATCATCAATTCAATTAAGTTTAACACAGACGGGGCAGACAATCACTTTCACGATCTATCTATCTGTCTATTCATTTATTTATTTGATACAAATACAAAGGTTCTTTGTTAAATGACCTGTGAGCACATTACAACTGCTAGAACTGGATGCTGTCATGTTTACAAGACAACGCCCACTGTTTCGGCAGACGGGGCGTGCGTCCTGATTGGACGTCGTCACGCACGCAGGCAGCCAAGCAGCGTCAGGTCCTCTCAGTTTTCGACCATGGCGGAATGTGATCGAGTTGAAGGGAGTAGTCACAGCATGGATAAAAGCATTACTCTTCCACCTGACGAGATATTCCGCAATTTGGAAAATGCAAAGCGGTTCGCAATAGACATAGGTACCTGCGATATCCAACGTTTGCATTCTTCGGTCGTTGCTGCTCGACACCACATCTTCAGACAGGCTGCTGCATAGCTTGTTAAACGGATAGGGATTACGACGACACATGCCTTGGAGTGAATGTAAACAAGCCAAAGCTAATTTGCACATAGCGGTAACCAGTTAACCAGCAATGCCGTTTACCTCGCAAATGGATATCTGACGAGTTCTCGCTGTTGTCATTATCTTATAAACCGTGTGTGTGTCAGACAACCTGACAAACTTTAAGAAGTGCAACAGCGTTAACGTTAGCTAGCCTTTGACAATGTTAGGTCCGTAAAGCAGCCTGCAGGGTTATTTAAAAATGTGTAGTTTAGCTAGCTAGCAGCTTTCCTTCGTCGTCCGTTTTCTGACAGGTTTATTGGGCACTATAAACATTGTTTTGCTTTTAACAGGTGGATCTCTTACAAAGCTCGCCTACTACTCTACTGTTCAACACAAAGTGGCCAAAGTACGGTCTTTCGACCATACTGCAAAGGTAATAAATCCTGAGCACCATTTTGTTCTCCAGTCGCTTTCTGTAACAGCTGTGAAGTCAGGTTACGTTCTAGGTTAGTCGAGGTAACTTGCTGCCAGAAACTGGATTAATGAAGTGTTGAGCCATTGATGGGTCTTGTTCCTCTGTGTTTGCTTTTCATCTGTGTCCCAGGAGGTTGCCAGCGACAAGCTCTATGAGATATCCGTGCAGGAGGAAATCACTGCACGCCTGCACTTTATCAAGTTTGAAAATGCTTACATTGAAACGTGTTTGGACTTCATCAAAGACCATCTGGTCAACACAGAAACCAAAGTTATCAAAGCCACGGGCGGAGGGGCACACAAGTTCAAAGACCTCATTGAGAAGAAGCTGGGACTCAAGTGAGTGTGCAAACCAGCTCTCATTTCCTCATCTGTCCGCCTCTGTGCTGTCATTCAGTTTTGGTGTCATAATGTATTGTGTGTATTTACAAAAAAAAAAGTATGATTATGTTACTTGTTTGCCAACTCAACCAGCCACTTTTGTGGTCAACCAGCCATCATTTGGATACTGTATTCCTGTAACTATGAGGAACTAAACTGTCAAAGCAGCTGATGTTCCAACATGTGGTTGGAATGAAAACGTACATACTCAGGAATCAATGGCATGATTCTCAACAATTGCTCTATTCATAGTGTGTAGATGTCTGATGAAACCGTAAAAGAGGATGGTATAATTAACCTTACCAGCCCCTTTGGCACTTGGCCGAAACAGTTAGATTTCTGCTCTGGCGGTGGTTTACATTTGGCTGAGAGTGACTTAAGATAATGGACCTTAATGTGTTGCATTATGGCAGAGTGGACAAAGAGGACGAGATGACCTGCCTTATCAAGGGCTGCAACTTTGTGCTGAAGAACATCCCCCATGAGGCGTTTGTCTATGCCAAGCATGCTGACTCAGAGTTCCGCTTTCAGAATACTCATCCAGACATCTTCCCTTATCTGCTTGTAAACATCGGCTCCGGGGTGTCGATTGTCAAGGTAATAACTGGCTGACCAAGGTTCCCCCTGGCTTAAAGGGAGGAATAGGTTGTAGTTGGTTGGAGATGGGAGATCGGGGACTGAGCACATAATTGTTAGATGTGAAAAATGCAAGACTTTGCAAACCTATTCAGAATAATTGTGCAAGCAGGAGGCAATAGTGGAATGAATGTGAAAGTCTTAACAGTCTTATAAGTAAAAAAAGAAAAAGAAAAAAACAGCAAAAAATGATATGCATGCAGTTTTTTTGTGGTATAAATGTTTTCCATTCTCATTTTGGCAGTGAGAGTAACCATTATATGGGCTGTCTAACAGTTTAATAGGGAGGAAAATTGAGTGCTGACTCTGTTCCACCTCTGGGACCAAATTCTTAAGGTTTTTAGATAGAAATGTGTAGGAACCCAAATCCTTCCTGGAGTGATGATTGATGAAAAACTTAGATGTCAAGATTAGTAGGTCACATCAGCTTTTTCAATATGAAAAGTTTAAACTAGTCTCTATCTGTATCAAATGTATGAAGGCTATGGATGTGATTTTCTTTTACTGAATATACTTAATATGAGCAGGTTTATATAATAGGCCTGAAAATGTGTAAATAATTAGGCCAGTGCTTGTTTAAATTCTGAAACATGCATCTAAGACTTTATTTACAGCTTTGTGGTACTAATCATCATCATCATCATTATCATCATTACTATCATAATTACTTTTATTTAGAGCTCAGAGGAACTTATTTTCAGTGTTGCAAAAATCACAATGGCAAAAGTCAGCATGAGCGAAGAGTCAATACAAAACAAAAAATGTGAGTAAGTAAAATAAAGTAAGTAAAGTAAAACAAATCAGCAAAACCTAGAGTCAAATCAGACAACAGGATCAGTAAAAACAATCACTTAGGCTGAAATAATCACAAGTAGATCACAAACAGCAGCATCAGTTGAAACAATCAGTTAAAAAATATCACAAGCAGATCTGTCCAGGTTAATTCTTTCACTTTCTTTTATCAGTAAGGACATTTCAACAGTAGTTTCATAATTTGATATCATATTCACTGGGGGAGTCCTTAGTGCTACAGGTTCAATCATCGCTGATGTTTCCTGTCTTTTTCTATGTGAAACTGTGTGATGAAGCTGAGAGGTCTTAACCAACCAACCTTAAACACAGAAATCATTTCGCATCTTTGTTCATGTCATTTTGGCATTATCTTGATCTTTCCAGATGACTGGAGATTATAAGATTCCTCTGTCCTGTTATTGATTTACAAAGTGATTTCCTATTCTCTCCCTCTCAAACAGGTTGAATCAGAGGATAAATTTGAGCGTATAGGAGGGAGCTCAATAGGTGGGGGGACATTCTGGGGCCTTGGAGCCTTGCTCACCAAAACAAAGGTATCATTTGTAACTCATCTAAGGCTTGCTGTCAGATTATAATAGCTACTTGACCGTGAAAGATTGCCTACTCAGAGTCTTTATTTTTAACATCATCTGCCGATTTCTTGACTGCTATGGCTTGACACATTTCGTTTACCCTCATTCCTTGTGGTTATTCGAAAAGGCAAAGTGCACTATCTCATTTTTTAAAGCATTTTGATCTTTACCTTTTTTCCTTCCTTAGAGATTTGACGAATTGCTACAGTTGGCCTCAAAAGGGCAGCACACGAGTGTTGATATGCTTGTCAAAGATATCTACGGAGGATCTTATGGGTCTTTGGGCTTGACTGGAGATCTTATTGCAAGCAGTTTTGGGAAGTCTGCTACCGCTGACAAAGGTGAAACAAAGGTCCTTTGTTTTTATGCAGCTGCCCTATAGCCTTATTTCATGTCCAGGGATATTCAGGGTAGTGTAATAAGAGAGTGAAATGAAACTTTATATCTATTAGTACTTCCATTGATTTGATATGACAACTTTAAAAACAAATTAATCACAAATATAATCATCAGGGTTATCGCTTTAATCCCAAAGACAGATTTCCTTTGTTTTCTTGATGTCTAAGTAGAGAGGCAGGCTTGACACATTACAGTTGGTCATAGTGCATTTGTGCAGCCCCCCCCCCTGAAGTGAGCTCATGCCCTCTCACCCAGTTGTAGTGCGACCTTGCTCCCTCCAGGTATTTGTTGCTGTTGAGAAATGTGGACCTAGCAGCCTGCCATACAGGTTCACAGCTATGGCTGTGGGGCCATTCATGATTTTTATGAACTGGTCCATACAGTTTCAGTGCAAATCTAATAAGTATGGATAATGATTTTGACAGTGTTTTACATATATAGGAAATACTAAACAGAAGTACATTTGGAAACAGTCCACAAATTCACCACTCTACCATAATTTTCTTTGTACAGAGGTTTTGTATGGTGCTATTAGTAGTATAATATTAGTGCAATTCAAGGTATTCAAGATATTTAGAAGTGTATCTCACTGATTACAAGCCAAGCCCCCTTCTAGGACCTTGAAAAAGCTTTCCTAAGAGTGTGGATCTTAGAATATGGTGATAGTTTCCTTTTTTGACAATACCAAATAATTGAGTATCAATAGGAGAAACTTTTCAACCCTCTGAGATTTTTGTCATTGCAGTGATATGGCTGTTTTGCCTGTATGTTTACATGTCGATCTGTTCTCAATTATAGAATTCTCCAAAGAAGACATGGCCAAGAGTTTACTCCATATGATCAGCAATGACATCGGGCAGCTGGCCTGTCTGTATGCCAAGCTGCACAACCTCTCCAGAGTATACTTTGGAGGCTTCTTCATTAGAGGACACCCTGTCACCATGCACACAATCACCTACAGCATTAACTTCTTCACCAAGGCAAGGCCGCTTCCTTCTCTGGCACACACACATACAATAGACCATTAGACATCCTGACAGCCTCTGTTTCCTCTGGATTCAATCTGCACTGCTGTACCTCCTTAGTGCGGAAATTAGTACCTCTGCTATAGAAAATATGAAACTGGCATAATATCATTGAACAGAAATACATCTTCTGTAAACATGTTAAGAAAGGCAGCTACACAGCTGGGACTGAAACAGAAACAGATGTTGAACAAAGCAAAAAAAAAAATTCCAACAAGCAGAACGGCTGCATGGCGATATGTTGTCTATCTATCAGTGACTTGAGTCTGCTGGAGTTCCCTTGTTATCAGTTCTTTTATGTTCTCTCATTCTCAATGATGTATATATCTTCAGTTTGGTCTTTTATCAGCTTGACTTGATTGCAGCGCCCTCACAACCCACGTTATGATGTTGTTTCCTCACTTTTTTGTGGTTATAGGGTGAAGTTCAAGCCTTATTCCTGAGACATGAAGGCTATCTTGGAGCCATTGGAGCATTTCTTAAAGGAGCAGAGGAAGACAGTAAGAAAAAAACTCAGTTATTTTCGTCACTTCAGTGGCGACAGTATTATGTTGCTGAAGATTAGCCCTATACTGAAAAATATTCCTCAAAGTTTTGTTTTTAATACACCATTAGCTTAGGTTTTCATAAGCATTTATTTACTGAGATCAGACATTCTCAAAACCCTGGTTTACTGTGTAAAACTACCATACCATTAGCTGAGCCACTTGTTTCAATATCTGTCTGTCCTGAACATAACTTACTGATCTTACTGATCACACTGGGAAGATGTGACCTTTGGCATTAGTGCTGCAACAGAGCACACGGACATGTGACTCAGGTTCATAGATTTATTGGAGAATAATTAGAGTAAAGTGTTGGGAAAATGGAATAAAAAATTAAATTGCAAAATCTTTACTAAACTTGTAGCAAACTGCTCCCTAACTTGACCACCAAATGTCTGATAAAAACCTTTGTATAAAATGTACTGTCATACCATAAACATGTCATGATCGTGTCTTCCACACGTCTAGATCCAAACCAGTACAGCTGGGGGGAGAATTATGCTGGAAGCTCAGGCCTGATGAGCGTTTCTCCAGATATAAATCCCATGCAGCGTGCACGCAGTGGAACGGTGAGTCTATAGGAAGAGAAAAGAGTGATCACAAATGAAGCAAGGTCATGCACGACAAGGGGGCACTTCAAACCTCAAGACCTGTTTTTACTTGACTGCAAGTTCAATGATTTTTTTATCATTCTCTCTGCACCCTCTTCCATCAACTTTCTAAGTATAGCACATTTGATCTTTATTTGATTTTTGTTTTGATATTTTCAAAGGAAATGCCATCGCCTTTGTCCTCTCTGAATCCACAAGTCTCATATATGAAGATGCTCATCAATCTTTACAGTCTCATAATCTTTCTTTTCATTTCCTCTCCACACATTCGTCTGTCCACCTAACCCTCTCCTTCAGTTTCCCGTAAGTACTCCCACCTGCTTTTCTGGTGTGTGCTGGTTTGATGACCTGTTGCTTCTGCTCACAGTGCCCTGTTTTATAGCTGTAAACACTTCACCATTAGCACTCAGCTATGTCAGCCATTCACTTGTGTTTTCACTTGTGTAAGAACAAAATGAGGTCTCCAACTTGCTTTAGAATTTGGAAAAAGCAGGGTTTTTCTTTAGCCATTATATGATTTTGAAGCAGATCCTGGTGTTTTGTGTCTTACTAAAAAAAATTTTTGCTCAGAGTCTGTGATGTGAAGATGCAGAATAACTTAGTTTGGTGCTTGTGTATAAAGAGCAGTAACAGTGAGCACTTTGCTTTGTGATCCCTTAAAGTGGTATTCTCACTTCTCAACCTGCACGCCTTCATAGATGTTTAGCAGCTATTAACCTCTGGTGTGAGATGCCACAGAGATCCGCTCTCACCACTGACCTTCACTTTTTCCCCAGCTGTAATATCATTAATTACAAACAGACCAAATTACCTCCCTTGAAACTCCCATTAACTCACATAAACACCTCCATTGGGGGGAAAAATATGAAAGAAAACTTGGGAAGAGTTACATAGAGAGATTACAAGGATCGTCTAGCATGAAATCATTGCCAAGAATGGGCAAGGATCCCAGGATCACGATCCCTGAATCCCGTTTGAACCATCTCTCCTGTGTCTCCCCAAGCTTTCCTGTTGTCTCAATAACGAATAAAGTGGGCACTCCACTCTACTTTTAACAAAAAAAAAAAAAGTTCTACCAAAGTGAAATATCACTGTAAAGTACGCTCTAACCTCAGAGTAGACAGTTGGGAGTAGTTCTTGACATCTAATGATTTGGAAGAAGCATTGGTCCATCTGACTTTATGACCAAGGCAGACTATGTGCCCATCCCTCTTTTTGGCCTCCAGTTTGACATGTTGGAGATGGACCGTCTGGAGAGGCTTCTGGTGAATCTGCCTCTGCTGCAGGATCCCTCCTCCTACATCCCTGACACAGTGGATCTAACAGAGGACGCTCTGGCCCGCGAGTACTGGCTCTACTGCTTTGAGGAGGCCCTGGATGGGGTAGGACGGCAATGTCTTTCACTCAGTATTTACTCTCCCCAATACACTGAACCACAGTTATTATCAGTTTTTGCTTCTGAATATCATACCAGGGTCCAAAATGAACACCCGCCAAGCACCAATTAACTTGTTTGTTCTGATCACATTGGAGAGGGCTGTTTTTTCCCGAGTGACAGTAGTGAGAAGTGACTCCAGATTTTTGTTTACACTTCACAAAGTAATGCTTGGACTTCTGTTACATTTCATATAGACCTTTTTGACGGCAGCCATTTTTACATAAAATAATACGGTAAACACAGGTGTTAGCAATGATATTCATGAAGGTTCTGTTCCATTTAAGTTTCTGCTATTGTTCATGCTGGCTCACTGGAAAGACTCTGCTACACTTAAATGGAACAGAACCTTAATTAATGGAATTAGTAACACCTGTGTTTACCCTACTATTTCATGTCAAAATGGCTGCTGTGAAAAAGGTCTATAAAACAAATGCAGTCTGTACACTGAAAGCGGATTTAAAGGTACATGAATTTACGAACATGAATACGTATGTGACATTACAATCGCACTGTTCCTCATCAGACTTACTTACGTTATTTAATCCTTAAAGGAAAAATACAAACCTCAGACCCTCTTACACTGTTAGATGTGATTAATTTGTGATCTGTACTTCAGTTCAGGTGTTCTTGTGATGAAGCTGTTTTTATCTCAGATGTACCTGCCCATGTCTACTTTCACTTCACTTAGCCTAGTGCTTTCCCATGTTTCCTGTAGTGCCATTCAACAGTCCCCAGGGAAGGGCTGTGAACTTGCTGCTTTCAATCAAAGGTGGCAAATGGGCATATAAATAGAGCTACTGCAGCTTGTCAGCCAGTGTGTGAACATTGGATCTCTGATCGTGTCACAGCCCGTACTCAAAATGTCTTCCAGCTGCATTGCATCATCGGGGCTACTGTTGGTGGAAACTTGTATATCTGCCTCTTTTACTATGTACTTCATCCTGTGTGATTGTTCAACGTCTTTGCAAAATGGTTATTCTAGAAAGAAGCCCTTTGCTGTCTCGATGTGGCGTCAAGTTGTCAGTCACTGCATTTACATGCACTTAAGTAGTCAGGTTATTCGTCATGTCTGATTTCTCAAACGCCATTTAAATGTGAAAGCGGGTTTCCATAATCGGGCAAGAGATTAAGAGAAAGCCAGATAAGAAAGGTGGTGTTCTCCTGGAGAAATATGATTGTTGGGCCATGTTAACCCTTACTCTGATCTCTGACCATCTTGTGTGCTTGTGCAGGATAAGAAAATCACCCGATAAACACAATAAATACAAACTGCACAATGCTCTGGCGAGTAAAAACGTTCTGTTCTTCATGTTCGTTGAAGAATGCTTCAAAATTTTATGTCAACCTTACATCCGGTGAAAGTATAAGGAAACAGAAAACACATCTGCCACCGCTTGCTATGATCTCACTCAGTCATCCCACTCAATGCTTGTATGCTACATATGCTAATTATTGTTCTTGTTTGTTTTGAACAGGTGGTGAAGAGAGCCATAGCGAGTCAGCCTGACATCCCAGAGGCTGCAGAGCGAGCTGAGAAGTTCCGTCAGAAGTACAGGCACAAGCTGCAGACCCTCCGCCACCAGCCTTTGTAAGGACCTCCTCTGCTTCTGCATGCAACGCTTCATCTATCTGGAGGTTGCTCTTAGTAGACTAGAACTCAACTAATTTCTCGATTATCTGCAGTAGATTTGTGTCTTCATATGTAGCTACTGTAACCGCTTATGTGCTTTATTAGTGAATGAGGGAATTTTTATCGATACCGAATTATGTTTATTGCTTCAGTTTTTAGGAACAGTGTGCACCATGTAGTGAGTTACCCTTTTAAACCAAAACTCTGAGCTGAGGCCAGCATGAATTGGTCAACATATTAAACATACTACGGGGTAGTAGTGATTTATAAAATCTAGGAAAAAGTATTTCAAATCCATGAGAAAGAGAAATGTGCTTTAAGTCCAGCGATGTGGGAATGACGGGAACGTAGCCCGTTGCTGATCTAGGATGATCAGCTAAATCTCCAAAAAAAGCCAGAGGAACCTCAGTATAACTAACATTAACTTGCTTTGAAAATTGGATAGTGAACTTTGAATATGTTAGTTCGCCCCAGTGTCATCAAACGCAGAAACCATCAGTTCAAGCAAAAACATGAAAATCATCTAAGTAGAGTAATGACATAACAGTGAAAAGTGCTATGTTTCTATCGTCCCAGCCCCGATTCTGTGTGTGTGAGTGTGTGTTTCTCTCTGGCTAATATAGAGTGCTTCTCTTCTCACCTAGTGCTTATGGATCCCTCACTGTCAGAAGTCTGTTAGACACGAGGGAACACTGTTTAAACGAGTTCAACTTTCCTGATCCCTACTCTAAGGTCTGAGTGAAATCCATCAATCTCTCTGTTCTTCTGTGTTTTCTTTGCTCCTTGTAGCACATCATGTTTTTTTCGCCTACATCTGCTGTTGAACCGGGGCGGTGATGACAGATTCATGTTGTAAACAGTTGACCATTAATGTTCTCATTCAGTATAAAGGTCTTGTACATAATTGTTTCCATTTGGTAAATTAAGCCATGCAATTTGAATGATGAGTCCTTGACATTTTGTGATATCGTTTTGCCAATGCAGTCTGAGATGTTGCCATAAAAATAGCCAACCAACCCTTCATTGCACTGGAAATAGAGGTTGTTTCTGACTGTTGTATCTCTGCTCTGTTGCAGATCAAACAGAGGGAGAATGATGTGGCTCTCAGGTACTACCAGAAGGCAGTGAAGTCCCTGGAGGAGCTGAGCTGGGAGGAGAGGCAGTTTGCCCTTGTCAGGGGTGTCCTGGCTGGGAATGTCTTTGACTGGGGAGCCAAGGCCGTGTCTGAGTGAGTGGAATGAACTGCTCATTCACATTGTGAGAAACTTAGTTTATGGGTTACTCTATTCTGACCTTTCACACTTGTTCGGGGGTCGGGTAGTGATATTGCCTCTAATAAAATGACACTGTTTTGATAAATTGATCTGTCTTGCTACAAAGTGCAAATTCAGTAGCATTCATTGAAAATCATAAATGAATAAATAAATGAATAAAATTACTCTAGAGTTCACCATCAACAGTTGATGATCTAGCAAACTCCCAACAATTGTTCTGAGAGGTTTATTTTTGTAGTCTTTGAAAGAAATTTTGTAGAGAACAACTGGGAAGTTTGGTGTACTCTAGTCAACTTCTCGTCCATTTTGCACTTGCTAGCGTAACTTTTGTTCATGGAACAAAATCAATTCACAGTGGGGAAGCAAGAAAGCCCAGACATCTGATTGGCACTAGACAGCTGGTGATTGCAAAATGTTCAGCCATCTTTTCTTGGGCAGCGCACTTGTTGACCATCCATACATTGGCTGAATTTCCTTGGTTGTCTGCTGACTTCATTGTGCTGCTCACAGTGTGGACACATGGTTAGGGTTGCTTTGAAGGCAGAAAACGTTTTATCTGCAGGCCATCGTAGTGCAGGGTTTCTACTGGTCTTAAAGTCTTGAAAATCAAATTTCAAATTCAAGAGTTTTCAGAGATTGGTCTTGACAAGGTTTTGAATTTTGAATTCCGCCATCTCCTGGCCTCAGAAGAAGGCAGAAGGGCAGAGATCCAATTGAGCAGATGGGTGTTTTTTTTTTTTTTATTGATTGATTAATTTTTTCACCATGCAGTAGATCTTGAAATTTTTATTTGGGTCTTGAAAAAGTCTTGAAATTGATGCAAGGAAAGGGGTAGAGGTGGAAAGGGGTAAATCCTGTAGCTGGTAAATAGGTTGCTAGGGTTATTAGGGTGCTCAGTCTTTTCCACATTTGTCTTGATGTCTTGCAGTGTCCTGGAATCCGATCCCGAGTTTGGGTTTGAGGAGGCTAAACGGCAGCTGGAAGGTATCACTATACTTCCCTCTGACTAGCTCTATTGTTTTCACATCTTATAATGTCTATTTTTTAAGTTTGGTTTTTAAAGAAGTAAAGAAGAGTTCACCCAAAAATTTTGCCATTATCTACTCACCCCTGTGCCAGTTGAAACAAATGTGAAGAGTATTTGTCCATACAGCACACAGGGAGGTAGCTAGAAGAGCTCCGTAGCACCGTGCTCCAAAAAAAAAAAGGCAACAAAATTACTCGATTCAGCTCATGTAGCATGATCCAAGTCCTCCGAAACCAAACAATTGCACCCTGAGTGGAAACGTCCTATATTTATGCAGTTATATAATGTAGATCTTCACTGTAGCTGTTGATAGCAGGTTTGGATGCATGGTACCATGAATGTTTTGTAGCAGAAGTCATCCAGTAATTACATGGATGTGTTCTAACAGCTGCTGCAAATGGTTCTGTTGCTAAAACAAACAATAATACAGACATAGTGCATCCTTGATGGCAGGAACACCTAAGTGGGAATTTTATCCCTCCTCTCATCTTTAGAGCTAAAACGACTTGAATTTCTGTCAGATTTGGAGTGAACGCACTCTGACGCAGGGCAGTTACTATATTATTCATTCATAACACAAGTCTGTTGATTAAATTACATCTGCAAATGAGTGTTTCTTTTCTTTTCCCCTCACAGAACGACCATGGCTTGTTGATGCCTATGACCAGTGGATCGAGAGACTGAAGGTCTGGATCTTTTTCAGCTTGTTTTTTATTTTACTTGATCTCAGAACTTGATCTCATGAATGCATACATATTTATTATGGGTGACCTCAGTGAGTAATTAATGCCATGCTTTATCAGTTGACTTATTTACACCCATGTAGTCATAAAGCACAAAGAGGAAACAGATAAAGGTTTTTGGGTTCTCATTTTTTATGTTTCACTTGCTTGTGAGTAATTTCTTTCTCTGTACTGTTTAAGATCACTACATGAATACAGTCCATCCTGGTTTTCTCTTGCAGGGTCCACCTCATAAGTGTGCCTTGTTTTTCGTAGATAATAGTGGAATGGACATCATTCTAGGGGTGATGCCCTTTGTCAGAGAGCTTCTCAGTCGGGGAACAGAGGTAAAGAATTGTGTAAACCTAATTTCAAAAATATGCCTTTTGAAAAACTCTTGGCATTATATATACCGTTTCCTTTTAGGTTGTGCTGGCCAGCAACTCGGGCCCAGCTTTGAATGATGTAACTAATGGTGAACTTCAAATACTGACTGAAAGAATAGCTGCTATGGATCCAGTGATTCGGTATGTATTATGGATCTTTTTGATAACACTTGCAAAGTTTGATTGATGTGCGGTTTGTTTGCTCTAATTGCTTTGTAGGACAAGCTGATGAGAAAGTTAATGGTGTACTGTTAGTGAAACATAGACCACATATAATGATCTCTTGTTCTTACAGAGTGAGACAAATTCAGCTGACACCATTGTCTTCTTTAACAATCACTGTTCTCTTTTCCGAATAACTTCAAAACAGTATTCAGTGCTAGATCTCCTGATTTTACCCCTGCAGCGTTTTATATTTCACAACTGCAGTGAACTGTTACCTTCTGTGCAGATCTGGGCTGAAGGAGGACAGGCTCACACTGGTCCAGAGTGGTTCCAGTTCTCCCTGCCTGGATCTGAGGTCGGTCACAAGGCATCCGTTACATCTGATATGTGTTTAATTCCATTGTCTTGTCAATGAATATTTTATGAACGTGAAGACTGAGTTTTCTCACAGGTCTAGGAGTGCATGAAAAATTTATTTGATCATTTCTAGCTCTTGAAAATGTGGGAAATGTCTAAAAGTATAGAAGAAATGAAAAGTCTTGTTCAGTTTCAGTGCACAAGTGACTGCAGTTGATCCTCAGCTGTTTAATGATAATAGTCCACTATACAACAGCATTTCAAGGTACTATCAGAATATGTCAGACTGAACACTTTCCAAAGACTTCACATCCAAATGAGACATTTCTCTCCTGGAAAAGAATAGAATATGAATAGAAACCCTCTTATGTAGGTGTCTCTGTTAAGTCAGCTTGAGAATAGACCTTGATATTTATGCCAGAACCTGATGGGGCCCCATGGGACCCAACAGGTTTGGCTCCATTCAGGCTTAATTTTGGATTTAATTACTTGGTTGAGGTAGGATTCTGGCTGAATGGTGCAAACTGACTCTGAAAGTGAGGCTCCTCTCCTCTGGTCTGTCAGACTGTATCAGACCCTTCTAGTGTTATAAGCTTCTAGTGGACAGATGAATTAATGGCTGTTTCGTTCTCCAGTCAGACTTGGGCAGAGAAAAAGTTGTTGTCTTTCAGGCTCGGCTTGGGTTTAGACAGAACTTTATTGGGCAAAGTTCGGGTTGGACTTGAAAATTTGGGCCCAAGTTAAACTCTACCAGAGAATACAGCATAGGCTGTGTAATGTTTTTTGGACAAAAAAAATGAATCAATATGTGTGAAATGACAATAGGTCTGCATATAGATGAATGTAGACAGTGTCACCTCTTTGAGTGTAGTGTAGCTGACTTTTAAACTCCTTGCAGGAGATGCTACGATATAACTGCAATTCTAAATCCAGGTATCAAGTTTGCATGAGTAGTGGGCAAGCTGAAGTATAGCAGATTGTGAAGCATAGTGCAATATTACCACTTGAGGATGCCAGTATGCTAAATACTTAAATGAGATATGAATTTATGATCTGGAATCTGATCCTGACTTTTTATAACTTTGTAGAGAAGATACAGCAGATAGTGAAAAGCTTCAGACCTGTTCCATTGCTTTCAAATGTTTGTACATTTAGAGCAGCAATAAATGCATAGCAAACTTGTTGTATATTTGATTATATATATATGGTATAGAGTATCGTATTTGACAGCACAGTTCTGTTAATTTCAAAGGGTCCATAATATCTGACCTCTATGGGCCTTAATTGGTGAAGCAGTTTGAACTGCGACATTGACAAGTCATGCACCATCCCCTCCCTTCCCCATGAACTGTGGTAAAGTCACATTTTCTCAACCGAGACAAGCAGCTAATCATAGCACAAATACATACTGAAAAAAATAATGTATTGCATTGCAAATCGCTGTAATATTAATATGGTCATTTGCTGTTTTGGCTTGAGTTTTTAGCCCTCTTAGGTGACATGTCCTACAATACAAGTGTCTTGCTTTTTGGGCGGTCCTCCATTATTGAGCTCCAGTGGTTGGGGAGTTCTTGGCCCTGGTAATTGTTGTCACTGGCAGAAAAGAAGAAAACCCTATTAAACCCCTGCAGATATATTATGGTCATTTTGTCTTGCAGAGCAGCAAAACTCTTGCCCCTGTTCCTTTAAGCATTATGAACAGTGTTTTATTTCTTTACCTCTGCCATTCCCCAGCCGTTTGGACAAAGTGCTGGCCATGGTGGTGCGGGAGCGGCAAACAGACCTGGTGATCATCGAGGGCATGGGCCGGGCCATCCACACAAACTACTATGCCATGCTCACCTGCGAGAGCCTGAAGATGGCGGTCATCAAGAACTCATGGTTGGCCGACCGACTAGGTGGAAAGCTGTTCAGTGTGGTCTTCAAATACGAGGTACCAGCAGGGAAACCCAGCCAGGACCCCGTAGCACTCACACCCTCATGATCCGGCCTAGGTTGTGTTTGAGTCGGGCAGTGGGCTGAAGTCGAGGAACCAGTCAGGTCTCAGAATGTGGTGATGATGATCGTACTGCCACTTGGTGGATGAATGATTGTAATGCTTATTGTAAAATTCAGGCATATTGTAAAGGTGATCCTTAATAGGGAGGTGTTCGATTTTAAAATGGGGGGGTAATTTTAGCACAGGTTTTATCAAGATGATTTGCATTGATTTCTTTCAGGTCTCTGTCCAGTAAGATGTACAATCACTTAGTTTACCACCATCTTTGCTGCCTACTGACCTCATTCAGTACCTGAAATGTGTTGTCGTTAAAAGGGAAATCATCAAGAGTTGTCTTCAGCAGACTTGTTCTTTAACCAGACTGTTATGACAGATGAGATCTTTAGCTTGTAGACACAGGCATCAGACACAATGAAAAAAAAATTGCATCAGTCATTGGCACCCTGCCAGCGCAGTGCATCCAGTTACCATAACGATGCTGTGCATAATGGGGGCGAGATGCTTTGGCTGGTGTGTGTGTGCACGCACCACAAGGATAATTACAGCTTTCAATGGTAAAGCTTTTCACAAAAAGTGTGTTTAATGTGCCTTGAGGCTGATGTGATCAAAGCATCATTCACTCCGAATTCAACCAGCTTGCTTTTAATTTCTGTTGAAGGCTCCAATTCTCAGTGTACGCCACGTCTGCTTTTGTTTTCCAGTGATTTCATGCTGTAGACTAGGTAGAATCCATGGATTTCCTGTGTTTCATTACTTCCAGTGGATGAACTGAGATTGTTGGGTAATTATTCAGTATTATGATCATCACTAAGGTAGTTGTTGAAGTTGCTTCAGGGAATATATTTGATCAGTGTGAGTAGCAGCACTTAATCACAGGAGGTTTCCAGTAATTGGACTGTTACTCCACAAGGTGGCAGTATTCTACTGTGAGTAGTTTTTTTTTTTTTTTTTAATCTAAAAACTTTCCCAAAGTGTTGGGTGTCAAAATCAACACTGCATATTTCAGGTTACAATAAGTTGATTCTTGCCTTTATCAAAGTACCACATGAAACTTAAGTTTTTTTTTTTTTTTATTATTAATCCTTGAGCCATAGTCCGTTTGGCCGTGGCATGACTGGCATGGATTCACTGTAGTAAAGAAATTGGCATGTAGAATTAAAAGCTGCTATATATCCCTAAATCAAAGATGCAACTGTTCAAAGGCAATAAAAACCACATCACTTAATTTTTAACAAACATTCAACACTGTGAGGTTGGAATAGTGGCAGACCTAAAGCGTATTGGTGTTTTCACTGCACAACAAACTAACTGTCCGAATTCATTTCAGCTCATCAGATTCTGAAAGCCTTGCCTTGCTGTCAAAATGTTCTCCCAAAGTTGTAGTTGCTTGACATGTGGACTCACTTTGTGATATTGTAATGTCATTTGTACATACATGTGAGATAAGCAAGTGTGTATATAATTCATTTGCATCACTTCATATATGCTCACAAAGCACAATTTTGTGTATTATATATATTCTCCTGACAATCAATTTTAATTAAATGGTGAAAACCTATATTTTATTCAGTTGTGTGCTGCCTGTTCTTTTTGCTCTGTGGATGTGGCACAGAATTTGTATGTGTATGCATGTGATGACTGTATGCTATCATCTAGAAAAAAGGCAGACTTGAAAAGTGCCACATGCACCCATATCTAAGCTCATAACCTGCCCCTGGCGCTATAGAAGCTAGACATCCTGGTATGTGGTAGTGGAAGCCTGCTGGGGAGCTGTGCGGTGCTGATAATGTATGAGGAAGCCTGGCAGGGGGTCCTGCTGCTATTCCTCTCCCTCATCACTCCCACTGCCAAAACACGCATACCAATTCTGCGAGGTGCCACATGCATTTGGCGCCCTCTATGCATTAGACTGTCTGAAAAGTCTTCTCCTTTTGTTTCGTACCAGCTGAAGAGAGAGGGTTTTTTTTTTCTTTTTTGTCAGTGTCCTCTAATGTCAGTGTGCTGAAAGTGTACAGGTCAAATAGCATATGCAAATGATCCCCAGTGTTTGTGGTAACCCGATTTGAGTGTCAGACAGGGTTTGCCACCAGAGCAATACTATTTGACTCAGACCTGATTTTGAAAATGCCATGCTGTGCTGATTTAAAAATTAAACCCTGAAGCCCAAAATAACACAACTCAAAGGTCAAAGTTTTGGACATAGTATGATGAAATTTTTCCCATCTGCATGATGCAGTACACACTATTGTTGGCACAGATTGCATTTACAGTTTCTGTAGACGTGTCTCTACAGGGTCTGCCATATAGGGACATCAGTCACTTCATCCAGAATTTCACCTAATGACTTAAAGCCAATAATATCATGTTACCACAGGGCCTGGGAAAACTTGACTTTCAATGTTGGCATAACACTAATTATTGCAGTTACAGTAAACACTCATTTTAAAAAGTAGCTTTAACTTGAGCTTTAAATTCAAAACACCTCATAGTTCAACTTTTTGTTGAGTTTGAGTAACAATAACATTAATTTGACAGGCCAGGTGAACTTAAACATGATACTGAATGTGAACAATATATGGATACTTTCAGTGAACATCACTTTATGAATTTTTAGACACCGTACTTTCACTTTTGTCCCTGAGTAATTTAGAACTTGTTACAAATGTTCATCATTTTGCTGCATGGCGAGTACTTGGTCAAATATTATTGGCAAACTGTTCTCAGTGTTTGTGCACCACATGAGCGGGGCTGACTGCATCAAGACATTCAAGTAGTGCAAGTAATAGTGCTGCTTTGGCTTTCAAATACTCTAATATTATTGTTCAAACTTTCTGGCTCTTATTGTTTGTCTTATGTCGCAAACCCCTTGGAAATCAAACACCATGAATTACTTGCAGCCGCTGGTTGACCCAGCTCTGGCAGAGGTGTGCAGGCCTGAGGAAATACAATAAAAAGGTGTTGATTCCACAGGAGCGGAGCAGGAGATGCAGGGGTCCCATTCTCATGTCATCCTCTACCTTACACATCTGTTAATATCTTCTTTATATGCATGACAGACTGCGAACACGAAGCAATGGGAGGAAATCTCAACTTGGAATGAAACTGACAAAGAAAAAAATAATAAAACCTGCTAATATGTTTTTTAAATGCAAGAAACACTGCAATTGTATTCTGAACCTCTAAAATGCAACATTCAAGCTTGGAAGTGCTCTGCCCTATAGAGAAATCATCACAGGTAGACAGAAAAAGCAAACTTAGAAATAAATCATATATATATGTGTATATATAAACAGGCCATAAGCACAGGCCTCTTCAATGTGACTCAACATTGGATCCTTGACAATGCAAGATGTTTGAGCTCTGCATACAGAATCATTTTAAAGGCATACTTAGACATGAATTTAAATCTGTTATCTTTCTTCACCAGACTCATGTCCCGTTGTGTCACACTGGCAATTCTATAAGTGGCTTGTTAGCATTGTTTGCATCCCCGGTTCAAACCAAATGAGTATAAAGCTTACTCAGTGGTTTCAATAAGGCTAACAAGCTGATCTCGGGCAGAGGGACAAAGCAAAATAACAGACTTTAATTCTAAATGTCAAACTGTTCCCTTAAGTGACTCATGTACAAGCAATTTCCAAAAATATTGTATTTGACTGCACAAAAGGCTTTGTAGTGTGGCATAGATTTGTAATTAGCCTTGCATGAAATGTCCTTTGAAAATCCAATAGGAAAATCCACAAAGAAGCAATAGCAAGGTTTTATTTAAAAAAATAAAAAAATAAAAAGTATATCTACTCTGGCTGTTGGCCTGAAAGCCAAACTCACTATTGAATATTATTGAAATTATTAGTTTTCTTGTGCCGTTTTCTTTGAAAGTTGTGGCATTTTAGGGGATGTAGTCATCTGTTCTGCAAATATTGAGCAACAAGCATCAGATCACATTGAATTTGGAAGGAATTTGGGATTTTGGAATGAATCTCCTCAGTTGAAATCTGTCATTTTTGAGAGCCGGTCCTTGCAGGAGCCAACAGACTTGTTGGCGTCTCGCTGGCAGTACTCATGGGGATATTTTCAAGATTCAGGTTCTGCAGATGTCTGAGGTTACAGGGGTTTTCACAATCACTTTAAGCTGTATCATCTTGAGGGACATTTCTGACAGGTTGTGGGAAAATGATGACGGATCACTTATTAAAAACCACAGCGATAGTGTCTGTCTTTCCCTGCCCTTCTCTTTCTTGGATAACATTAGGAACTGACAAGTGTGGGGCGAACGGCTGCCCATTAAAGCCTTTATGATAGGCCTATATTCTTTTTATTATTAGTGTTAGTATTAGTAGGCTATTAGCGCTAGTATCCAATCATACTCTGTCCATTGTGCTCCTGATGGGACTATTTCCTGACATCAGTCCCCGAGAGAGAGAGAAAGAGAGAGAGGGAGAGAGAGTCCCGACATGGACGCGCACGCGGGAGCGCGCACCGGAGCAGTGACTCTCATAAACCGGAGCCTGTCCCTGTGCTCGGCACATCCCGGGCTGGTAAGCGGACTACAGAGCTGCTGTACTGAGGGTCGGTCCTGTTCGCTGTCAACCTGAAGCCATATGACTGAGTTGCTCTGGTACCTATAATCAGCCTCAAAGGAACAAGCAAAGCAAAACACAACACAAACGCGGGTAAGGCATCTTTTTAAAAATTTTGTAATAGCATTTCTTTGTTATTAGTTACTGTTTTGTTGGTATCAGACCCATTCCAAACGAAATATCATGCTCTTAGAATACTCTCATAGGGGTTTATAGTGTCTGTGCTACTCCAGAGTGAGTTTGTGATTGCTTTTAGTAATTTGACGGTATCATATTCCTGCAGGATATTAGTTTTGCGGTGATAATTGAACAGTATCTTTCTAAAATACATTTTTAAGATTCTGTATTTCTTTTTCAAATGGATGCGATGTGATTAGCAGCAGTGCTTAGTTTAAAAAAAAATCGTTAATGACTGCT
>OMKZ01015213.1:0-13517 GCA_900302535.1 Neoniphon sammara | reverse complement strand
GTTTTGTCTTCCCAGCAGGTGGCGCTGTGTTTTACAGACAATGGTTCTCTCCCGGGGTCTGCTCCTGGCATTCCTGTTTGCCACCCTGGCAGTTTCACGCAGCGCCGAGCCCGGAGCCGCTCATGGCAAGAGGAGACAGGCACAGACCTCAGCAGGTGGCAGCAATGCCCTGCAGTACCCTGGGCAACCTGTACAGGGCCACGGCTATGGCAGGGACCGCGGAGGGCACGGGAGCCAGGGGGGCCGCATTGCCAAAGGCGGAGCTGGGCTGCTGTCCCACAGGCCCCTGCATCCCCTGGCCAGGCCTGAGGATGATGGGACCGGCCTGGAGGGCCTGAGTCCAGTGAGACTGGAGATGGGCCCTGGCAGGGAGAGAGACAGGGCTCGAATGGGCATGAAGAGTCTGTCGCAGGTCCGGGACAACCACCCTCTAGGGACACGCAAGGGGAGAGGGCATGGACATGGGAATGGCCATGGGCACCACTTTGAGCACAGGAGACATGGGGGTCGGCGGGACAAGGTGCGGCATGGAAAAGGTTAGTCGTCAAAAGATATGGACGTACAGAAATCTTCTTTGGGATGCATTGCCTCTAAGAGTTCAGTGTTTTCCTCTATTGGACAAGCAACAAAGAGCTGTTGTTGTTTTTTCCTTGCATATTGCATAGCTGTGTACTAGATAAACAATTGCTCTGGTTTCATTATGTATATATACCCCTTTTCCACCAAAACGTTTTGAGGCCAAAATTCTAGGGTCTTGCTCTTGGAAATGTGTCCTGGGGGCAAAGCAAATACCCTAAGCTGTTGTGTGTTTGCATTTCCAGTGCAGCCCAAGAAAAGCACACTTGATGATAACAAGGGGAAGGTGTCTAGTCACTCTCCTTGTACCTGACAACAGCAAAACAGTAAACACGGAATATGTCAAAGCCATCATTATAATTATGTGATGTTGCATTTGGTTCTGGAGAACAGGTGTGCGGAGGTCAAAAATGAGATTGAGGACATTAGAACAGCAAGAGCTGAGAAGAGGAAGCTGCTTTTATGTAGAGCAATGGAGATTGAAATTACATGGCGTGCAATTGCAAACAGAGACAAACTGTATGTTCTCTCGATTATTAGGCGGATAGTCGCTCGGTCCTGTTTTTTAAAATAACAGGGTCAGGAATGTTCACTGCTAAAACTCCACCCTGACAGCTCCCAGGAACTCGGAGAGTACTACTTTTGCTGCAGGGACTGTTTTGGGGCCCAGGAACTCAACCCTTGGGGCCAAAATAGGGACTGGTTCCTCTGGCGGAAACAAGGGAAAGAGTTTCTGGTTCTTCACAAGAGATCCTGTGTTCTGGGGTCAGTTCCTGTGGTGGAAAGGGGGTATTAAAAAAAGTTCAGTTTCATTTTCAATTTGCCAATGATGGAACTTACATCTTCAGTTGTAGCTAATAGGCTGGACATGAACTTCTCTTGCCACAATTGAATCCACTGCACAAACTGATATGAAAGTGATATGGATTTATCCTGGTCAAACAATGTCCTAGTCAGAGATCCTCAGTATTGTTATAACACTGTCTCTGTCTCCTCTCCTCCCCCCCCCTCTGTCCTACCAGCGTTTCTTCCAGAGCCTGAGTTGAGCTCTATGCTGAAGGACAGGGATCTGTTCGAGGAGCCTCCATCCTCCTCTGTTGCCTCCCCCTCTCTCAGCATGACCCCACCCAGTGAACCCCCTTCCCCCATCGCCGCCGCCTTTGGCTCCGGCTCCTCCATGGTTACCACGGTGATGAACGAGCATCCCCCAACGCTGCCCCCAGCCTCCACCAAACCCCAGGTACCCCTAACGAAACCCGAGTGCTTATTAAAGGCTGCGTCTGTTGTGCCTCAGTGTGATTCCAGTGTGCAGGGGAAATAGAGTGAAAATGGGGCCCATTATAGCCGTTATGCTACTGCAAACCTCATAGCTCCTCTTGGAAATGATTTTTTTTGGGGGGGGTGTGAACCTGAAAGTGGTGCATGTGAAAAATATCATCCAGGCGGCCAGTCTCAGTAGCTTTTGGTCACAGTATGTATGATAGATTTGACCACGTATAATAGCATGCATGCCTCTGGGCTAAAAATTGTGCGGCTGAGTCCAGTAGCACCTGCTTTATAACTACCTCCTTCTCTCTTTATTACAAACCTTGACAGAATAAAGATATTTATTTAGTATACTGCATGGGGAGCCTTTTCTGTGTCAGACAGTGTGGGTGCATGTACTGGAGAATCTGCACAAATGCGTGGGGCAATACTATCACTTCTGCCCAGCTTGATACTTCAGCAACGCTCATAAACACTGCTTATAACCACAAAACATGCACAACCGATTCCCTCTCATTTCTTTTTCTCGGTAGTACGCAAAGTTCTCAGAAACAGCCCTGACTAACCTCATTCCCAGGCTTTCTCCTCCACACAGAGCAGAAGGGCTGGAAGAAGGTCCCCAGTTACTGTGGGAAAAGGGGGGAGCTAATAAGACCCACCCACCCTTCTGGTCTTTTGAGTGGTCTATCCCAATTTGAACAGAAAGCACAACTTGTTAACAGTCCCAACGATTTGCACAAGTCTCTTCAATAACTTAATTGAATATTTTCACAGAGAGCTCCCTATTTTTCCAACCACTCATTTAACACCTTCGCTTGCTTCATCAACCCTAATATAGCAAAACTCCACTTTGAAATCAATACAAATTATACTGTTTTAGACAGAGTGGTACCTCTGATAGAAAGGGCAATAGATTATAGATACAGTGACCCACCCTACTTATGATAAGGGAAACAGACACGCATATACATACACAGTTATGCACGTTCTATTGCTAGTTGATATAATACAATAGAGATTTCACCTGTACCATGTACATGAAAGCTTTTAAATTTGTTATATTTGCTACTCTAAACAGCAGCTAGTAGGTCTGTCTTGGGAAATATCGACCATGAAGTGGTGCATTTTACAGAAACGGATTAGTTTGGAATAAACAGAGGAAAAAGAACTGAGTAGTCAGCATGAGCAGTGATAGCCACCATGGCTGAACAGACAAAGAAAAGAGCGCCACCTACAGAAACTCAAACATCATCAACAGAAAATCTGAGGAAAAGGACGTCACAGCATGGGACATGCTGTTTGACTGACAGGTTATCTCTGGGAATGCAGTGAAAAACAATTTCTACAACTAGACCTATATTACAGTGTTATACAGTGGTATATACCCATGCCTCTGGAGCCACACATTATGTAAACATATGTATTAGCCCTCAGCTGCTACATCATTCCTACTCTGTATCCGTCTCAGGTTTCCTACTGCCAGTAAAAAAAAAAAAGAAAGAAAAAAGAAAACAGACTATCCATTCTTATATTCAAGAAAACATGGACTGCAAGAATAATATTTACATTATATTTAGATTTTAATAATTTATCTGACACTTCACAATGAGTCATGGTAGCTGTGTGTGACTTTCCCAGCCTGTCTGATGTCTGTAGACTGGACTGTCAGGCTTCTTGGTATTCTGTTACAAGCTGTCTGACAGCCCAGGAGACTGTGCATGTCTTTATTCAGAGAGCAGTCAAATATTATTGGCTTGTGGTGGAAAAAAAGTGATAGCCTCGCCCGGACCCAAAGGTTCAATGACAAGGGCACACTGCAAGGGTTCTTAATTAATGTTCGATCCCCCGTTGATGGTTAAACGAGCAGCCAAGCGCTGGTAGCCCGTTGCAATTAATCTAATTGATGTTTCCATATACTACCTAAGGGTGAAAGAAACAAGTATGGATCTATGTCGATGAAGAGCTTGACATAGATCCTTATTTTTTTTTTGATAGATGATTCTCAGGGTTTTCCCCAGTCCCCCCAAGAGACCTCTCCAAGACCTGCTGAGTAAATTATATTTCTAACATTATTATTTTGTTTATTCTCTTTGAGGGAGTTGATAGTTGTAAAGTTTTTATGGATTTTATTTCCAAAAGTTATGGCCAAGCAATTCACTAGAGTTTTGGTTAACTGCAATGACATCAAACTCTCATCAGTTGACATAGCTTCAAGCAGTGTTCCACTTTGAGAGAGCATGTGCATTTTTAACACTCATCCCTCTATATGAATTTATAGATCACCCCCCAGTCAGCCAAATGCTGGCATTAACAACCCGGGGAATCCTACTATCTCTTGTTAATGGAAAATTATGCACAGGAAAGACTGCTTCTTGAAAGGAACAACCTAGACCCTATCACAAATACTATCAGGATTGCATAAAGATATTTCTTTTGTGTGTGAGAAGTGTGATTATTACAATAATGTTTTCAAAATGAAAGTGAGTCACTGCAGATTGCTATTTTGGCTAACGTGTTATGTGTGTAATGAATTAAAGTACTATGTTAGAGTGAGATGCATGTATGTACTGTATGTTGCTGTGTGTATGTTAGTATGTATGTATGCATTAAAAATACAAATACTGTGACATCATTGTATTCCAGACGAGGCCAGTCGTGATCTGTTACCAATCGATTTGTTGTAAAGCTCTGCTACCTCAGTTGTCTCAGTGAGGGCATTTATGAATCAATGGTGCATTACTGGTCCTCATTACAACAGGACTTCAGCGTCTCACACCCTGAGTGTGTTTGCCTGCACTATTGATAAAAAAAACAGCAACATCGCCCCTCTGCTACTCTGCTTAACAGTAATAAAAGAACATTCATTTGGGGAGACACAATTTCAAAATTTCACACACTTTCACACACTCTAATCTAAGGTGTATTTCCAGTGTGCTTTGTACAATATAGTACAATTCAATACAATACAATAGAATAATTGTTAAGGCATATCTTCTTATTCTCATCACAGATGTCCTTGTATAGATAAACAGACAGGATCTTCTAAAACATTACCATAGAAACATAACTTACACAGAATGCAAAACCGAACTGTGGACAGGCATCAGTATCAGCATGTCACACAGGTTGTGAGCTGCAGTGTGTATGCAGATGCTCTCACTGAAATGTGACTGGCAACCAGTTTTGAGGTGTAAGATATGGCTGCAAGGTATTTCCCCTCTTTCAGAAGTCTGGCCAAGGCAGAGGGCAAGGAGAGGTGATGCCAACTTTGGACATGGCGCTATTTGATTGGACGGACTATGAGGATATGAAACCTGTGGACTCCTGGCCGCCCTCCAGGAAAAAAGGTCAGTATTCAGCTGCAATCATCCACCTGTCCAGAAGAGTCAAACATAGTCACAACTGTGAGGTTACACCCATTAAAGGAGTTAACAGTGTTGTAGGAAATAATCCTAATCAAAATTAAATGACCAAATTACATGAGATCGTTTTAAGTGCCATTCTAAGTGTCATTTTATGTTAAACCCAGAGCTTTTGGATCTTGAAAACAATACAACATTGAATCAGGGGTTTTCAAACTTTTTCATGTTTCAAGCTCACTTTCATTAAGCTGTGGGCCCCATTTTGAAGTGACTTTGCATAGGGACCCTGATATGAGAAGATAGTTTAGAAAGTTTGTGTTAAGTATTAAATTGTTTGGACGTCATACTTCAACACTGACAGACAGATTCAAAGTGGTCAGGTTAAAATCTCATGTTAAAATAACTGCTTTTTCCCAGTATCATAACATTTTTTGTGAATTAAATTATTGTGAAATTAAACTATTCCTCACTTTGCTGAGGACCTGCTGGAAGCCCCTCAAGCACCCCTGGGGGTCCCCAGATCTCATTTTGAAAACCACTGCATTATATCATCTGAACTGTGCTGAGGCGTTAACCCTCATCTGGTAGTCAAAGCAGATCAAGACAGACAAGACACATTATGTCCAAAAATTGTTTTACCAAGGTCTGGTACAAAGTATTACTGCTGGGGTTATGGGACTTATCCAGCCTAAACATGGGATCACCTATCAAATTATGTTGTAAACCCCTGGCTTCACATATCTCCACAAAGATTGTGAGCCACTGAAAAATAACCATAAGTGCTCTGGGTATAAACCACAAAAAAAGCTTAGTGTGTTTATTTGTTACTTACCTGCTGCAGACAAGAGGCGGAGTAAGAACCTCAGCAGTGGCAATGTGACAGTGGATGCTGACGCCATTGAGCCATGTGACCACCACCTGGACTGTCTCCCAGGTCAGTCTCCACCATCACTTTAAAACGTTGTGATGCAACAAAAACAAAAGTATCAATTCATAAATGATTTAACCATTTTTCTTGCAAACAATATTTAACTTTGATTTATTTAAAACTGCACTTGGCTATTTGACAACTCCGCAAGATGTAACGGTTTGACCTTCAATACCCAGAAATCCAGGAAATTGCACACAGCACACTCATGTTTACCAACCCTTCTGGTCTCATGCTAACTTAAAAAAATGTTCAGCTTTCTCTGGATGGAGATAGGTGGATGACACATGGATGCTCCATCCAGCATAACCATGTGTCCCCCTTCCATCCATGTGTCAATGTGTCACTTTCAAGTTTCAATTAGTCCTATAGGAATTACTCATAGGGGGTCTATGGGCAAATAGAGCAAATCTACAAGCCCTCAGATGGGACACTCTTCTCTGTTACAGTCCCATTTTGTGATTTAGGCTGATATAACAGGTGTATTTTCACATAAAAATCTTGCCCAGTGCAGCTTTATTAAGTTCTTCTCCAATGTATGCAGCCCATATGACATGTCCAGTTGTTGAATTTTATGTGGTTTCTCCCCTTTAATCTAATCCAACTTTAGGTTCTTGTTGTGACCTGAGACAACACGAGTGTAAACCTCACAACCGAGGCCTCAACAACAAATGCTATGATGACTGCATGTGTGAGGAGGGTAAGTGAAGAGAGCATAGCTTCATACCATAAGGCAATGTGGCACAGGCCATTTAATTCAAACCATTACTCATCATAACATATGGTGAGACACAGGTCATTGCTTAAAGCGATATTCATCTAAGTAGCACTTTTTTGCACTCATACCTCTATAACAGATCAATAGCAATCAACTCCTAACATTGGCTGCCCATGTGGTCTGCAGTTATCATGCAGTAGGGCTTTTTCCCCCAAATCTCACTGTTGTAATCAAAGTTTTAAAACTCAAAGTAAGTGAGTGGTAGTCCCCAGAGTGGCCAGTATTGATGGCTGACCGCTCTTGAACTCCTGTGGTTCTACACAGCAAATTTTCTAGAGTTAATAAATGTTGATTTTTCATTTAAAAAAATATTTTGAGTTTACAAGTGTTGGCTGGAGAGTTGTTGGTCCACTCTCAAAGCTTATGGGGCTCCGGGCAGGTGTTCAAAACTAAGTCAAAGTGTTCAATTAACTCTGGTGGATGTGGAGTTATATAAACTTTTCCATAATGTCGATTTTTACACACTCAGAGATAAATTAGCTCAAATGATTTTGCAGTAAAAATAGAAAATATTCTGCTGAATACTTGTAGTTCATCTAGTTTACTCACCTCTGTTTTCTCTGTCTCACAGAGTGCTTCTAAATCTGTGGTTAATGGATTATCAATTTTCTCTCAGGATTTCGTTGCTATGCTAAATTCCACCGGAAGCGGCGTGTGACCAGGAGGAGGGGTCGCTGTGTGGTGCCAGAGTCAGCCAACAGTGACCAAGGAGGCTTCATCACTATCTGAGGAGGAGGTGGAAGGGAAGAAGGAGGAGGTAAAAGGAGGAAAAACAGGAAACATAACCCCATGACCACTTTGACATAACAGACAGCACAGCCAAGACATCACGTGACACTGCTAATGGACCGAGTGCTTAAAGGCGACAGCTTGCTGGTTTGAGCTCATTTGTTTTTCGCCTCGATGCCACAATATAAAGGTATACACAGCCTTTACACCTGTATACCTATACCAGTTCAGTGGTACACACAAACATCTGTTCCATAACATAAGGCATCCCAATTCCATCATCTGGTCTTGTTGGTTACAGTGAAAGCACAGATGACTAAGCTGGAGACAGTGTCTGTATTTATGTTGCATGTGGGCCAGATCCAGCGAGTTGCCAGCTTTAAGCACTTAATCAGTTCATATAGAATCCCATGCATCAGTATTAATTTGGTTTTATTCACTCCAGCATCACTACAGAATCATATGTACATGTGTTCAAACAACAAATGTGCAGAGTCTTTCTTCTGTCTGATTGTCCGTGTCCTGCAGACCTGAGCCAAATAGTGTTTGCAAATAATTCTTGGTTATTTGCTTAATGTGCCTTGGGTACCAGATTGGTGGGCTTTATTGCTTCAGCACAAATTAGATTGTGCCATGTAAGTTGCCAAAAACTAAAATAAACTGACTTTAATTTACTTTCCTGTGATTATGTTAACTATTGTTTTATTTTACTTCTCTATCTGGCAACTATCATTTTAATTTATTTCTCTGTCTGGCACTCTGTAAATCTAGTATTCCAAGCAGTTAAAACAAATGCTGAGAATTATTTGCACATGCTATTTGATATGGGTCTGGTGTCCTGTACTGTAAAAAAAATTGTGTTTAAATTGTTTGATTGCCAATGGGTTTTTTTTTTTTAAATTGATACCACTACTTTTTAAAGGTACTTATAGTAGTATGATAAACAAAGATGCTTCTTTGGCTTTCCTTTTACATGTCTTAATATATGTTTTATTTATACCATACTTAAACAGGACTCTGTCTATATATTGTGTTTTTCTGCCTCATTTTTTCATGATTAAACACTTACCAAGATAAACTTTTTTTGGGTGTAAACTCGTATGTTTTTGGAATACTAACCATAACTGTATCCTTCGCTGTAATAAATAACTTTTTTTTCAGCTGGTTTAAACAATAACATTGTTATCACTAATTCCTGACTTTCAGTTTTAGTCCCAACTATAGTAACTTGATATAGCAACTTATTGTGAAACAAAATTAATCGAGTGCAAGCCCTCCTCCACTGGTGTCCTGCTGGCTTGACGCATATCGGGGGAATGCAAGGAGTGGGAGAATAGGGTTTGTGCATTTTGGCCTTAGGATGGCATTGTAGGAAAGGTCATGAGGTCACCAGAGTGGACAGGGCTCATCTTCTGGGTTGCATGAATGTGCTGTCCACATTTGATGGCAAAATGTCCAACAGATTTTAAGATATCAAATTTGACATTTTGGCTAGAGGGAGGTGATGGTAGGAAAAGTAATGCAGTCATCAAAATCAAGAGGTTTCCTCCTTTGGGGAGTATGAATGCACTTACCAAATATCATACAAATCCACTAGTTACTAGTGATAGTATAGAAATTTCATGGCAGTCCGCTCAATAGATTCTGATTCTGAGACATTTTGGCCTAAGGGTGGCATTAAGAGGAAAGATGATGGTAACACCAAAATTAATGAGGTTCATTCTCTGGGTGGCATGAGTGCCCAGCTAAATACTTGGTAATCCATCCACTACCTTTAGAGAAATGCTGTGTACAAGTCAAGTGTTTGGTCTTAAGGCCTTTACACACCAGGAGCGACGCGAATAAACAGCCCGAAATTGCAAAATATTCGCAGGCAAATGCTGCCCTCCTCCTGCTCCTTTTTTTCCACAAGGCAGAGAAAAAAAGAAACTGGGAAATCCACTGCATCATACAAAAGCTGAAGCTCTTTCATGGCCAGTTCCGGATATATTTTAGGATGTCAGTGCCGGTTGACGTCCCTGTTATATTAAAATATTTCAATGGTATCATGAGCATAACGTCTTTAACAACACCGGGCTACAAAACAGTTGTGCTGACCTCCAGCTGGGCACGGAGCACGACTTTAGAGCCATCATAAGTTCCTGTCACCTCAATGTCTCTCTGTGTATCTGTGTGTGTGTGTGTGTGTGTGTGTGTGTGTGTGTGTGTCTCCACTCTCTCTTCCAGCAATTTATATACTCTCTCTATCTATATTTGCAGGGCGACAGATGAGAAAATCAACCTTGATCCGAACAAATAAAGTCGTTTTGTCGCAGCTTAATATTCATGAGGTCACCAAAATTGACAGGATTCATCTTTTGAGGAGCATGAATTTGCTCATCAAATTTCAATCGGCCCAATAGATTATGAGATATGCTGTCTTGGAGTAAAGTGTTTAACGGATGGATGGACGGACAGTCTGACATGGCCATGCACAGGCCCTGCCTGCCAGTGGGGCAATTAAACACATATTGGTCTTATGGAGATAAAAGTTATCCTATGTAATACATTGTACTGTGTGGCTTAATGGCGTGACACTAAAACTGAGGTTGGGTCCCCCATGCTAAAAATAGAAAATAGAACCAAAAAGCTCATCATATCCCTCCACATAATGTGATGAGAGGATAACGGACTAGTGTCACAGTAATGTATGGTTATGTTAACATGCCTATGGTGGAGATGTAACCTATAGCCCTATATGGTCCTGTTTATGAGCGGACGGGGAAGAGTCAAGGCCATCTAACCAGATATCCATCACTGTGCAGTCTCAGTCTGTCTTGTGGTGACCTCATATGGTCATGCAGCACCTCGGGTTGGATAGATCTTTAGAAGCGATCGGTCCGAAACGAATGGCTTTCTAACTGTGTCTCTTTCTAGCTGTTTGATGTGACTGCAGTCTCGCTCGTGGCCATGAAAGCTTTAAGGCCAGAGCGTGTGCCTAGCCTCAGTAGGCAATCAAGTGTCAGGGTCTTCTGAGGCAGGGGGAGAGCTTCGATGTCTTGTTTCCCCAGCAAAAAATCAGCTTGTTTCACCACCATGTCGGAATCGCAAAAATTCACTAGTAGCTTTGAGAGGGAGAGACAAGGATGTCAAAGAAGAATCGCTCTACAAATGTTGGAGCAAGTGCAATCAATAACATTCAGTGCATCTTTGAGCAGCACACACAGGCCTTTGCAAATCTATCCATATCAATATTTGATCAGGTGGAGAAAATAACACTCATCCTTCTTAGCTAACTATCAGCTCGGTTGGACTGTGATTGTGCCATCCTGATTTACGGCCATAGAATAAAAGCGGTAGTGATGTATTTTTAATACTTACCTCTGAGAGAGTGCTCTGGTACTGAGTGCCCTGTTGAAACCTGGCCAAAAGCCAGCTGAATGATAGATTACACAGAGCCACATCCTGGCAGAGCTGCAGCATCACAACACTAAGACCACAAAGACACTTCAACATTTCTTGTAGGCTTCTACATGCAATTACTTAGTAAAGCTGCTATCTCAACCCGGCTTTTCAAGATCAGTGTGCTCTCAAAAGGATGTGAGCACAACAATCAGAGCAACTTAAATATGAATAAACAAACCTGCAGGAAATGCCGCAGCATCTTTCCAGCTTCAGCGACCTGCCCTGACTGTAAAACAGCCCATAAATCATTCGATAACAAGGAAACGGGGTGCTGAATCCTTTATAACTGAAGAGTAGAAGACAGTGCTTTAATAAAATTTGTGCGCTGTGTGAAGTCTGTCACTGCAAGTTAGTTGGTAAAGGGGATCATTTGTTGCCAATTATATTAGGTTCACCTATGGTTTATTGTTCTCTGATGGTTAAAGACAGTGCACCTCAAATGCAATAACACATCCATTTGTCACACTGCAGCCTCGTTTGAACACACATACATTTGGCACAGCATATAGGGACTGCTAACAATGCACTTGAAGTGATTGAAAGCATAAATACTTCAATTGGGGAGAAATCTGCATAAAGTCACGTGCCGTAAGAGGTGTCAGATGTCACCGAGAGGTCAGGGTTCACAGTGGGTGTGAGAGTGCACTGGCCATCTGCCATGCTTGACGCGCACAATGGATTCATCTTCATTAGTGTACAAGAGGACACACTGATGCAGAAGCACTGGGAAGCAGACTAAAGGATAAACCCGACTCTGACTGTAGACAAAAATCAGCAAGGGGGCATCTCACATTAGCATTTTAAGGACTTGGCTGCTGTTCTTATCTAGAGTGACTTACAATGAGTTCAAGAGTAAAATATGCTTAAATTCCTGGATCACTGCGATGGCAGACAAGCAATAGTAAGGAGTGCAAATGTTAGTCATATTACCCAGAAGTGATAAATATGATTTTGCACGATAGACAGTCGGTAAAGAGTTCAGCAATCAATTGCACATATAAGAAAACTAAATATCATATATGTTTACACAGGCATAAACGGGACAAGAACAACAATAAGGGCATATAGAAGTGCAGAGAAATGAGTTTGCAAATTAACAATGGAGTGTTGGACTTGAATGTTTTTGTTTGTGGTGAAAACCTGTAGGTGACACAATATAAAAGTGAAAGTGCAGCACCCTTTATGTGCCAACACAGAACCAGGCCACTGTGATGATTAAATGCTGGTATTAATACAATTTCATAGTGCCTCATCTTAATCTTTTGCTTGGATCTGCATTAACTCCTACGAAATGTGTTAATATGGTGGACTTGACTGTCCAGCTGAATATTGTTTGCATGCTGAAATTCAAATCCTGTTCTTAGGTCAAAAATCTATGGGAGCTCTGCATGTAAGCAATGTTTTCCCCTTTGTTTAACATGCATCTGTAAAGCAACAACGTTTCTGTAACAAAACTTGCCGCTGTGATATTGGCCAGATCTTCCTTTGAAAAGAGACGGATGACTATGACTACCTGGGTATCAAAAGTTATATCAAAATAATAATGAAATAATGAATAATGAAAAACAGAATTTAGAATATGTTGATCACACAGGAAGTCACGCTGTAATTATATTGATTATGCAAGTGTGGCTTGATGGCTTCCTGTTTAGGAAATAACAGAAATACAAACCCATGACCATAGATGCATGCCAGACCTGGATAGAAAGTGTGTGTGTGTACCTTCAGTATTTACAGATAACGATGTGTGCAGCAGCTAAGCCTACCTAAGGTCTGTCCTGACCCAGTCCTATACAGAAAGCAAATAACTGTGATTACTAAGGTTAATAGTGGTGTGCAACTGAAGTCAGTCAGAGGAAATTCTTTGTTTTGATTGACTTACTGGAGGTTGGCAGTGAAAAGGAGAAACACAAGAGAGGGTCAGTAGTTTTGAACCCTTATTTAGGTGGGAACGCTGACTGAAAAACATTCTAGTTGATACAGGAGGAGGCAGCACTACCATACACTTATTCATATGAAAGAGGAGCCCAGTGCAACTACATTAGGTATATAAGCAGGCAGGGATTGAGTGCCTTGCTCAAAGGTATCTTATTTGCATCTCTTATACTGATTAGCTGATATATCAAGCTGATCCTGGTCTTTTAATAAAGTCTGGGTATTGGCCAGTCAGTGTTGTCCACTGCTTATATTACAGGGATGGAAGATACAGTTTTACTAACAACCTTTGGCAGTTTGAAAATGAAAGCTGCCTCACTCAGCCTCACAGGAAGTTACTCAAATTAGTGATTTCCTACATTTCCCAGCAGCTGTGCTGGAAATATTTCGACATGGCATCAAATTTGGCCACTTGTCCACAGGAAAATAAATAAATAAATAAATAAATAAATAAATAAATAAATAACAATTATTATTATTGTTGTTGTCGTTGTTGTTA